>CAJNIZ010013125.1:48790-80895 GCA_905231905.1 Symbiodinium pilosum
AGTAGTTTCCAATCTCTTTTCCATTATCCCTATATAACCCCATTGTAGTAGTTTCCATTCTCTTTTCCATTCTCCCTATATATCCTAAACCCTATATAACCCCATAACCCCACTAAAGCAATTTCCATTTTCTCTTCCATTATCCCTATATAACCCCTATGTATACCCTATTATACTATAGTAGTTTCCATTTTCTTTTCCATTATCCCAACATATCCCTGCCCTAAACCCTAAACCCTACACCCTAAATCCCTATATAAGACCACAAAAAGCCTGAAGCCTGGCCAAGGACCCCTGGCTCTTTTCTCCAAAGCTACAGGCTGAGCTGGCAGTATGGCAAAATCGACACCTCCTCGACCCTGGGCTCTGTAGGGTTTAGGGTTTAGGGGTTTAGGGTTTAGGGGTTTAGGGTTTGGGGATTTAGGGTTTAGGGGTTTAGGGTTTAGGCGAAATGAGCTGCTGTTTTCTGGGTTCGTAGACATCAGCAACAGAATGACCTTGTGCAGCCATAGAAAAGCCAGGGCTCCTGTAAAGTGTCCGCATCATGTTCAGGAACAGCATCCGCTCTTCAGCCTCTTGCCTGCAGAGAGGCGCACAATCAGCGGGAGTATGTTGATCTACAGATGTGCAGTATTTCTAGATAAGCATTATCTAATCATGAATGTTTTGTTTTGTCCGAAGTCTTTGAGACATGCGTCTTGGCCAAGTGCCGCATGGAACTGCTTCTGAGCCTGTAGGTGCCTTCCGGCATGCAAATGAGTATCCCAACAGCCAGAGTCCTGAGAGGGACCCCAATATAGACCCCAACGTAGTACAATTCTCATTATTGGGACCCCTAAAAAGGCACGCCTAATTTTGCGAAACCTCCATATCAGCACCAGCGAAAGAGCTTCAAAACGCTTACACTGTCTTGCGGTGTTAATGATCGCAACTTCCATGGTGTTCTGACGAAATTGAGCACCACCACCGCTCTGGCAAGCTTTGTCCCTCTGCTGCTGCTCAGAACTGACATCCAGCGCATTTCCGCCACTTCGCCGCATCAATACCAAGGCTGCCCGGGACATGTATGTGGCTTGTAGTGTTACTGAATATGCTTCACAAAATCCTCAGCAGCATGGTTTTACTTACTGGCGGCTAGTAGGGCATAAGGGAATATCATCCCTATAGACTCCCTATATTACATATTCGCTTATTCCCTAAACCCTAAACAGCAATTTGCATTTTCTTGTCCATTATCCCTATATACTCCCTGTATGATATATTCTCTTATCCCCAAAACCCTGAATACTAGTTTCCATTTTCTTGTCCACTGTCCGTATGTTCTTCTTATACGATATATTCCCTTATTCCCTATTAGCCCTAAACCCTGCAAATAAATATGCGTGTGTGTGTGTGTGTATGTATGTATAGCCCCGGGACTAGCCCCCCAGTAAGCTTGAAACTGCCCAACAACCTCCTCCGAGCGTTCTGTCTTCAAGCTTGACTGAGGACTGATGTCAGCAATATATAGAGGTATATAGGGTTATGTAGGGGCATGTAGGGTTATATAGGGTTATACAGGGGTACGTCGGGCTATATAAGTAGTGTTATATGGAGCTCACATCTTGAAGAACTTTAGAATATTGCACGAAAGTCCTCCCATATAAAGATCTTCTGTCCTCCCATCGGATATAGTATCGTGAAAGAAGAATGTTTTTTCGCGGTGTTTTTTCGCGGCTCAAGCAACGAAACCTCTGCTCCTTGGTGGAGCCTTCGCATGCCACTTGCACTTCCCATGCCGATCATAATCAGGATGCATCAGCAAGTCGAGTCATATCGCAGCTCTCACGCTTTTCCAGCATACATCTTGAATGAATAGCAGTGGAGATAGCAGCGACATCAGTGTGGGGAGCTTCTGAAAACGTAGGACTTTCCTGTTTTGGAATATATGGTTTTGTTCTCCATACATAGGAGGACTCAAGCCCAACATGCTGTAATCTAATTAGATATTCCCTCATGCACCCCGAATTCTGAGGACCACCCTGTAGATGGGGATGCTTCAAAAACCCTTCATACAGGAACTCAGGGCAGGCTGCGAGTACACGAATTAAGTTAACAAGCATGTTGGAGGCGGTTATTGAAGAGGGGTAGTCGTAGAAGGCCTCCCACATGGTGTGTTTTGATCTTGGGGCCCTAGCAAAACCTAGACCACCCTCCAGTGCCCTGAGAACCGTGGTTAGGTTAGGGTTTAGGGTTTTTATTGAAGGTCACAATGTGTTCATTTGTTGGCCGCAGGCCCCAAAAATTCAACAGGGTCCAGATAAATCCCCCAAGTACCGAATGCCGGAAGCCAGCGGTAGCAAGCTATTCCCAACTGCTCCGTGTAGAGCATCCTAGTACACTTGTAATACTAATTACTCTGTACTCTAGTTGGCTACTGCATTGAAACGCCGTAAAGAAACGATAAGGAATAAAACACGAAAAAGTAGCTCAGGGCATGGTGGTTAAAATATTTTGTGCAACCCCGTTTTCAGAAGTGCCATTTGTGCGCAAGTCTTTGAGAAGCTCAGCTGACTTCTCATTGCTTTGCCGCATAAGGAAAGTGTTCTCAGAGCTTTGCCGTGTCGTGGAGAAGAATCTCTACCATGAGGCTGGCGAAAAAGTTGCTGATGGGGTTAAGTGTCTCGTATCGCGCGCTTCATGGTTAACTGTGGATGTGTATAGGGCTTGCTTGACCCTGGGGTCGAGGGATCGAGGATTTCAGAGCTTGGGGCTTCAAGTATATGAAGGTTACGTGGTTCAAAACATACGGACATTGTTGACATAGCTCATTACGGTTTCGACCGGCTCCACCCAAGATTCCACGCACATACCGACCTCGGGCTTCAGCACATGTAATTGTAGCTCAGAAATTTGGAGAGCTTGCAGCCATCAGTCATTATCACTTCAGTATTTGGGGGAACAGTATCGCGGACTGTTAAGGCGCAAGTTACGGATGCATCTTGGGGTTTGTCTGAAGATGTGAGAGGACATGGACTACTGGGTTTACAGAATGGTCTAGAAAAACAGACCCCAAAACAAAGGGTTCAGCAAGAGATCAGAAGACGCCAGAAGACGCACAGGTGAACACAGGCTACGGCTGCTATGGCGTAGACCCGGCTGTTGACTGTTCGTTTCCGACGCTATTGCAAAAATTCCTTGCCGGTTCAACATACGTGTTTCCTTCCCCTCTGAACTCTCAGTCACCTGAAGATGGAAACCCCAGCGAGGTGGAGATGCAGGTCTGTAGAGGAAACCCGACGCAGTAAATTTGTTCAACGTGCGCATCGGTGATGTTGCTATTTCTGTAGATCGACGCCAAAGCCGAAAGCGCCAAAACCCTGGACTTGCAGTCCTTTACGCATCTTTAATCCTGAAGCAGTTACCACAAGGGTTTACAAACAGCGGCCCGCATGGTTGAAAGGCTGAAGCGGTTTTTTCAAGCGGCTTGCTTGCGGAACGTCTGCTGGGCACTCAGAGCTTCAACGATTTCGTGAGTTGTGACCCCAGCGATGACGGGCTCTCGTGTAGTCTGGCAGCTGAAAGATGAGTCTGCATCAGGATTCCTCAAGTGTAAGGGCTGACCATTGTCAGCTATGCTTGCTTTGGCGCCCAAGTGGCGAACCAGCAACAGCAACAACAATTTTTGCTGCTCACTGCTGCTCTGTTGGAGACTGATGCATGCTGACATTGCCTACGCTGTTGTTACCTCGGTGTATTGTAGTCTTGTCAGCAACACTGTTATCACCATGAAAACGGATGAGTTTGGCTTGCATGCAGGTACATAACAAATGATGGCTCTTTCGCCGTCGTCGACAACGGTGGAGATGTCTACTACTTTGAGAACGAAGTCAGGCATTTTGCTGAGGCCATGGCTGTAGGTTGCTACGTTGTTCATTTCCGGACGAGGGCTCAGCGGCAGAGGCAGAATCAGCAGGAGTTACAGTAGCATTTGAAGCAGAAGTAGCAATCGTGCCGTTAGTTGTGCTGCTGTTGGTGGAGGCAGCGGGGCAGTAGTAGTGCAGGGGGGGATTTGCAAATTTAGTACAGTCTGGCAAATTGTAGAACTGAGTTTGAACACTGGCTTTTGAGTGAGCGTGTTGTTGGGACCTGCTGGACCATGTTCTGCTCCAAGCCTGCATGAGTGGCTGGTGGAACAGTAGGGTGATAGGCTACAGCTTCACGTTGATGAGAACGCTCACATGGGGGATTGTCAAAATTATGGTCCCCTTTTGGGTCCCTATTAGAATACGGGGCCTAATATGGGCCTAATTTAGGGGACCCAAAAAGGAACCATAATTTTGACAATCCCCCACATGTCCCAACAAAAGCTGTCTCCTGCGGCCTTCTGCCTGTAAATCTTCACTGCAACCAGAGGGCCTCTGCATCCCATTTGGATTCAGGTGGCCCTGTATGCCGATGTTGTGAGGGCCTTGGGACGTGCGCAGCTTTTCAATCTTCAGGGTTAGAAAGATTTGTTGTGTACAGGATTCGGTTAAAACGCAGTTGAGAGGTAGCATTGTTGTGGTTGCACGCTCGTCATGGACTCATGCTTCACGACTTGTTTTGCTAAAGCCTTCCTGTTCGGGCTCTGCTGACTGGATGTCAGACGGTCCTTATATGTTCGTCCCTTGGGACACGTTCATACATGTTTTGCAGAACTCCCAAAAACTGCACCCTCCAGCTGCTGCAACAGAATGCTCCCAGATGGGCTTCCTTCTGTTAATGACAATATTGTGGGTCCTGAGAAGGCTCCACGAAAGAACCCCAGTTTGGAACCCCTACGACCTCGTTGTATGCATGAAGTCCGGGACCCCAAGGTCATGCATGATTGCACCTTGCGGGCGACGAGCTTTGCTGAAGTCTTTACGCTAACTACTCATCAGCTGGTGGCTGTTCTGAGGCTCGTCTTCACTTGGCTCCGAGTGAGCGGGAGGTAGGGAGAGGGTCCTTCTAGTTGAGAACTAGACAAGGTATGGTTAAATTTCTGTATAGTTTGTTGAACTGGGAGTTCGTCCCCACGGACTGCCCGAGATGTTTCGCCCTTCTCCGCTTCGATGCCTTCACTCAGGATGAACGCACCAATATGTGCGAGTATGTTCATCGACTATGCGAAGGACTACATGTCGCAATACTCTCTGTCCATGGTGCAGCCGGATCGAGACGTGACAACCGCAGAGAAGGACTGTGCCGTTCTGGCCGCTCCACTGCTTTTAGCCCAGTGATTCTGATAAATGACGCCAGTATAGCCAGAACAGGTCAATCCTGATGGAGTCGCCAGCATTCGCCAGCCCTAATAGTTTTGAGATGCGCAACCAGAACAAAAGCTATAAGAACTCATGTCGTTGACTCACATCATGGATGTTTTTCAAAGCGGTTGTCCTTTAACTTTACAAGATGGATGACTCACTGGATGACACGTTCGGTCCCCGGTCTCCGATCACATCACTATGGCTAACATCGCCTCTTAAATCCTAAGTCGTGCGCGACCCTCCCTAGCCTACACTCGCGCTAACCTCTAGCTCCTAAACCTGATGTGAGAGAACCACCCCATGCGTATGTTGAAGCAGTAACCCTTTGCAGCACATGCAGCGGGACGAAATCTGATGCAGCCCTGAAGCCCCAAACTGCTTACTACTTATTAAGAGTTACAACTAGTTTTGGTGCCCATACAGACTCAGATGCTAAAGCTACTTGCTAAGACTCTAAACTTGAGCCGAAGGCAGCAGAGGCCAACCCTATCTACCTGGAGATGCAGTTGCTGGATCATGAATTCATTTCAGGGTTCAGGGGACTTAGTCCCCGTGAAGTAGATAGAATATAGGGCATGCGGGGATCTTATTACAATATACCCAAAGCCATATTCTATCTACTTAAGGGGGACTATAGAGTGAAGATGGTTTAGGGGCACGTGAGTGAACGTTCCATTTTGCATGGGGCCCCATAATTCAGGAGCAGCGTAGGATATGTGAGGGTTAACCTTAGACCCTAAGCCCTAAACCCTGTATAGTAGTTTCAATTTTCCTTTTTCCATTGTTCGTATCTAACCCCAATATACTACAGTAGTTTGCATTTTCTTAGGGTAGCCTGCATCCAGTACTACCAGCATAGTGGGAAGGTGTAGGGACCCTAGCATAATGACCGCTATCCCGGTCGCTATTACTGGGTAGGGACCTACAGTTAGCCCTGGAAGAGTGTTTCTGGTGTCAGACATTCGTCATGTGGAGCTCCAAACTTTTTCCTGTCCACTTCTCTCATTGGCCGGAAATAGGAACCCCAGAGGAGCGAGTCTGAGTTTCCAAAAAGTGGGAGTATCTGACTATCGCCAGGGATCCAAAAACCCCAGTGTAAGTAATATTTACAGACTTTAGGGCCCAATGTAGTAAGATGTATACCTGGATCCCTAGGGTATGGAAACCTTGATGTGATGACAGGCTCCACACGCACAAGCTTCTGAAGAACATGGATGTCGCTTCCGTAGTCGAAGCCGCACTGCTGGAAGGGAGGCACCATGGGGACCTACTTGGAGGCATAAGGTTCACACAGGTCCAGGTTTTTGGGTTGGGGGTAGACACCAGGGGCATATAGCTACTTTTCAGATGTTTGCTTTTGTCTGTTTGTTTACGCTCCTTTGCCTTGGGCCCATGAAGAGGTTAGTAGGCTAGCGGATAGGCCTCTGGGAGTAGTTGACCTATGAAGTTGGCTGAAGTCTTGAAGTCTTAAAGCCCTAAAGCCATGTACCCCACACACACACACACACACACCCAAAGAGTCCATGTAGCAATGCAGTATATACTTAGGGCCCCGAGGGCTTTCCATGTACCTACTTTGGGGCCCAAGTATACACTATATAGCTACATGGACCCTTCTGGGACACTGCATGCAGGCTAAGTCCTGCCGGCTTCGTGGATTTCGTTTTAGGCGAAGAGTCCATCGAGTCGTTGCTGCCCGGCTGCGTGTGTTCAGGTTTAGTCTTCTTACTGCTGGTGAAGGCAATAAGGGAATATGTTATACAGGGAGAATATGGGGACTACATGCCCTTATTCCCTTCTAAGAACCAGCCAGTCAAGTTTGGTTTAATATAATCCCCTATATAACCCCCTTTAAGGAGTATAGGCTATGAGAGTTTAGACTGGCGGGGCGCACCTCCACAAAGGGTTTTGCCTGGTTAGTTTGGGACCATATAAACACACATGTAAGCTATAGCCTGTAGTCCTTAAAGGGGGTTATATAGGGGATTATATAGGGATCTACTATAGGGGTTATTAAGGGGAATACTTCACTAGTCACAGCCCTGCGTTTCTGCGAACTTCGTCAACAACAAAGCTTGTAGTCGTCACATCATGGCTTGTGCATGCCATGCCGACCTCTGAATCCTCAACTTACCTAAACCCTAAACCCTAAACCCACGGAAGCACGGTTTAGGGTTTGGGTTTAGAACTCCCAAAGCCCCAAGCCCTGAATGTGACTTGGATCTGTCTGATTCGCGTCGCCCATGAGGTTTCATAATCTGGGTTCCTGTTTCGGACTACCATCGGCATGGAACAGGCTTTGTAGAGCCAATTAGGGAATCGCAGATGGGATCTACAGAAAGATTCCTGAACGCTGACAACCCATGACCGGCCCAATGCCGAACTAAGACGTTCTTACTCCATGGCCGATCCGCCCAATCACAATAAAGGGTACATGAACTTGTGTACCTACTGATGGCCTCCTTGGGGAGCCTCAAACTTCGGGTCATTTAATTTGCATCCTAAATTCCCTTAATGAGCGCCTCCTCCTTGGATTCCACAAGGGCTGACCAAAATTTGCCCCGGGCTCCAAGGTTGGAAACTAATACAGGGACCTTCAAAATTACCAATATTGTGTCCTATAGACTTCTTGATTCTTGTCCTGGGTACCTCATATAGACCTCAGATTGATATTTGTAACACTTCAGGCCCATTCCGTACGCGCGCTAAGTTTGGGCCCCTGTCCTCGTTCTGAAGGGATGGTGCAACCCTTGACTGTACATGCTGGAGATATGCGGACCTCAGATTCAAGGGCTCATAGCATTGGCCCAGACTTGTAGGCTTTAAAGGGGGAAACCCCAATCTAGCATGTCCAGGTCCGTGTCTGTGTCAGGGATCCTAAGCTCCCTACCATTTCAACTTCTGCTTTGTTATGACGCAAGACTAAGCCTAAACAAACATGGATGGCGTGACGAGGCCTCGTCTATAAGCATAAACGGATGCCGTTCTAAAGCTTTGTCGACTGCAGGAAGGCTAAGGGTGGATGAGGGTTCTGCAGGAGTTGCAACAAACTATGCGGGCGCCAGCTCGCGCAAGGGCAGGGCGCAAGAGCAAGTTGTTCTCATACATGTTGCTTAAGTTATGATTATGCATACGTGTACATTGTGCTGAGGAAAACCTTATTCCGGGGGGGGCCTCGGTACTAGAATTTGGAATAGCATCCAAATGATCTTAGCCAGGTGCCGCAGGAAGGGTAGAAGGTTTTTTTTTGGAAAGGGCGAGCCCCTTTTTGGCTGACAGGTTGAGCAATCTTTACCGGGCCTACATCGAGTCGGACCCTGCTAATGGCTTGCATGTTCCTGGGCATGGAGTCGGTTCTTGCGGGGGAAAGCTTAAAGATCACCCCTGGAGATATTTACTTTGTAAACGTTTTTGGCATATGTTGCAGTACTTAGCATGCCCTTCTCAATCACTCTAACCGTTGTCTAATCCTGCGAAGCTCGGCTAGGTGCTTTTGTCCCTCCTCAGTATCAGGATTAAGGGTGGTGTTGCTCTTCCAGGTGCGCAGATTTAAACCCTAAACCCTATCCGCCCTTGGATACCTCCCAACTTCTGAGGCCCTGAGTGTTGCTCAGCCACTTGCTCCCACCGACATCGAAGAAGGGACCCAAAGCTTTCGGTGATTTCTCGGGCCTCCGATTTCCTATACATCCTTATGATCCCCAAAGCTCAAGTTTCTAGTCTTGGATCAAAGAGGGCAAAAAGCTCATTTCCACGTTTGTCAAGAACATCGAGGAGAGTATATAGTTTCAGTGTACGGGGACATTCCGGGTGCCACCTCCGATCCCTGCAGCGCAATGCTCCCTTGACTTCTGCATTCAATGTCCATGCGTTCTCGCGCATACCCTTCTTCCGTTTTCGGGCCCTAGACTCCTCGACGCATTACTAGTAATCCCTTTGCTTCTTAGCTTCTGCGGCGACGTATTCCTGGCCCCTAGAAAGGGGAGGGGTTCCACACCTCAAGCCGCAAGACCATAATGGCTTACAAGAAGCCCCCTTGCAACAACTCATGTAGCAGGTGCTCTTCGAGGAGTCGCACGGGCACCGCGGGGGCCAGCAACGAGTAGAGAGCAGCTGGACATGGCTTCATGGGATCCAGGTTGGGTTTTAGGATTCCTAGACCTCCAAATATACGAGCCTGTATACACGCTACCTTGAAAAGACCTACAGAATACCTCCCAAAAGCAGACGGTGTGCCCATGCTCAAAAGCCATCATTGCAGGTTTCTGCGAAGTCAATGTAAGGTTCGGTTTAGGGCCTTAAACTGGGCGATGGCGGGGTTACTAACGCTTTCTAGAATGGTTTCTTCTTGACAAAGGATCTTTCAATGATCCTGCTTATGACATGTCATGACTCGCATGAGTGTTTTTTTTGAGGATGAGACGCCTGCCTGATGCAGACCCCTATAGACCTGTTACGTAGTCGCACATCTTCAAGAGTCCAAAACCTTCTCAACCCTAAAGCACATCCTCACAGAATCCGTCTAATGCCTTTAGTCCCCGTTGAGTAGATCGAATTTGGCTTTGGGTACAGTATAATAAGATCCCCATATACCCCATATTCTATCTACTTGTGGGGGACTATACTTGTGAGTGGTAGGAATGTGGAGGCCGGGAAGCTGCAAAAGGCGCCCAAAAGTGACATTTTTTTTAATGCTTGATATTCGAGCAGCGTACCTACACACTTCTTATAAACTCCCTACATGATCCCTAAACAGCCCCCACAAAGGGAGCCCCAATCCCATGTCCCTTTTCAATCCCCGTATATATTCTGTAGGCTCAAGGTTGACTCCTACGTAGCCAAACCTTACACCCTGCTTCCCTTTCAATTGGCCTCGATAGATCGCCCCACAAACAAAGCCTAAATGCCTTTGACCCAAACCCGAATGTAGACCCCTGATTGATAAACCCACACCTTTTAAGAGCCTTAATATTCGGATCCCTATTATAAACACCATTCAGGGGAGGGGGTTGATTAATCAGGGGTCTACATTACAAATCCCAACCTTCAAGCCGCAAGCCCTAGACCTGCACCCAAGGCAGCTGTTTATGCTTAGCGGCGCTGGTGCGCGGAGATCTAGAGGCCAGACATACTGGGTTTTTAATGATGAAAGTAATAACAAGAGTGATACTGTTATTATTATTAGTAGTAGTAACAATAGTATTATTAACTAGTAGCATTAGTGACAACAGTAAGAAGCATTGACCGGTTGGGTTTCAAGCCGCGGGCGTGCACAGGGAAAGGACGAATCCTTTCTTGCTTAGTAGGGCTTAAGTTGGGTCATTCCCCCACCCAGTAACTGTCCATAAAAGGGGGCCCTACTACGGGGCTATCATAATTCCTATTACCCCTTGTGGTAACAGTTACTGTAAGGGGGTATTACCCCTTGTGGTAACAGTTACTGTAAGGGGGAATATCCCAAGGCTTAAGGTTCACAATCTTCAGGCCTCCGGGTCTCAAAGGACCCGCGACGATGCAGTTGGGATGGGAAATGTCGATGTGTATGCTTTGCCTCTTTCAAAGTAGGAACGGCACCCTCCACTTGGGGAGTCGGCTTGATTTGAGGCTTTGAGGATATGTAAGGACGAAGCCCATGAAGGGAGCCGAGTCCTGTACCCCCGCATTCAGACCACGTATTTTCCTTTGTTGTGGCATGGGTATCTATCATTACTGTTGCTATTACTATTCTTATTAGTATTACTATTATTGTTGTTGCTGGAAAACAGCCTGCCCTGCGGGAACTGCTCATGGGACAGAAAGTCTCCAGGGGCTTGTTACGTGGCCCAAGGCATGCATGCATTCAGCAAGTAGATCATCAGAAGGGATGGCGGATGATAGTGGATCATCAAAGGTATATGGGCGCTAAGCTGAACATATCCTGCCCATCCCCCCACTCATGTGAGCCATTGTCTGAACTCCTGGTATACCCCTGAATATCGCCTATAGAAATCCACTATATAATCCCCTATATAAGCCCCCTAGAGTTTAGACTACAGCTCATGTAGCATAGATCCCGCCTCAAGTCTCACTGCTTGGGAGGATCTGTCCCCTTCCTGTACCCCTCAAAAGCCTCTAGCCGAAACCCTAAACCCCTGAACCCTAAGGCCTAAACCAAAGACACTGCGCGTGAGGCCTATGCCCGGCCCCAGAATGACGATGTCCGCATTACAAGCGAGCAGTGGCAGCAGCTGCGAAGCATTCTGTGCTGGACGTGCGTTGACCAGGACGCTGAGAGGGGTTTAGGGTGTAGGGTAGGGTTTAGGGTTTATATGCCTCTTTCCTCCTTGGGGCTTAGCTTGGACCTTAGACCCTTAACTTTATAGGATTCCCTTATAGTCCGATGTTAGGTTAACCTTAGTAGGGGCCCTGAGTGCCACGTAGTTTTATTCAAATACAGTTTTGCGGCGTATCACGCTATAGTGGTATAAGAAGGGTTACAGGGGGTGGGACTTCGTATTCACGATCTAACTGTATGGTTATTGTCAGCTCCTATCTGAAAGTGTCGAGATCAGGCTTCAGGTGTGGGTCAAGGTTGTGCCCACGCATAGAGGCAGGGTCATCACACAGACGTGATTCGGGTTTGTAGAACTGCTGCCGCCTTGCTTCTCGTGTGCCAATTGCAAGTACTCTTACTATTACCTAGTTGCTTGAGACTTTACTAGTGGGTGTTTTTGTGGTGCAGTGTAGCATCACTTCTGCAGCTTCCTTCACAACTGTGATGGTGGCGAATTCTAAGCCTGATGACAGCTATCATGTAGATTCCACAGACAGGGGGACCCCCAAATGGACCTCCATGAATCATCATCCTTAATATGGGGACCCCCAAAAAGGTACCCCTAAATGTTGGAGATCCCCATCATGTGTGCGATTGCAGGACAAGCTCCAAGCCGTTTTCTTTCTTCTGGTTGCCAATTCCATCGGAAAGTACAGGCAGGTGAGAGTGTGCTTGGCATAGAGCCATGCCTTGATGAAGTTTGCACGTGGTGTGTGGGCTCTGTCATCTCCCTGAAAGTAGCCTCCCTCCGCCCAATAGTCATGTGGGTGGTGGTCCCTTTTTGAATCCCTATTATAGTACAGCACCTAATATTTAGGGTACCCAAAAAGGAACCATAATTTTGACAACCACCCATGTGTTCCCCCGAGAGGCTCTTCGTACTTGTTCTGTCCGTGCCGTCTTAGCAGTGTATTCTTGTGGAAGGCTGACAATCCTCAGGGTATGCATGGTATAGCCAGGGGAAGCCAACACCCTAGGGCTTAGAGTTTAGGGGAGGTCCAAGTACCTAGCATTAGCCCAAGAATGGAGAATCAAATGGAAATAAAGGGATTCTGAGGTTATAGGTTTCAGAGGAGTGCTTAGAATCCAATCTCCAAACAAATTTAAACCAATAGGCCACCAAACTCTGACCCCCGAGCCCCGAACCCTCCGGGAGTAGAACCTTAGGCCACTATACTGGCCATGAACATATCTAAACCTATGCAACCTACCTAATCTTTATTCCTGAGACTTGCAACCCCCCCACCTCTAAAGGTAGTGAGTGAGTGAATCAGGGCAGTCTCGCGGCAACTGGGGCCTGAGTTTCAGAAGCCGGAGGCTGTTCTCCAGTTGCACGAAGTGTGGGGTTGGTGGGAGTCCCTCAGTTTCACAGGTCTAGAGCACAACTATATTCACTTTGGCCTCAATGTTCGTAAAGTTCCGAGTTTGTGATAGGTCTTAAGGCCCACTGGAAAAGAAGGAGATTCAATCAGGCCCAAACTTAGTGGTGCCAGAGGAGCATATGCCCCAACTGGTCCGCTGGACGGCCTCATGAACCATGAAGGTTGGGGGGGCACTCTAGGCTCATATGTACTATAGTCTAAACTCCTTAAAGGGGGTTATATAGGGGAGTTTTATAGGGGAGTATCCTAGAGATTATTAAGGGGGTAGGAGTTTAGACTATAGCTCATATGTGGAAGTTTCAGCTGCTGAAGAAAAGAAGAGCAGGTGGTATTCGTAACCTTTTTCTGCGAAAAATGGGGTTTAGAATTTAGGGTTAATAACCCTGAACCCTAAATCGTTTAGGATTAACCCTAAGCCGCATAAAAGGTCCCAATTCTCATTTGGGATGGGGCATGCCTGGCTCCGGTCTGGGGATGTCTAGCATTATTATTGTTATCATTCTTCTTCGTATTATTAGTCTTCTTCTTATTGTTACTACCATTACTAGTAGCATGCTTGTTACAATTAGTCTTATTAAGTTGTTAGTAGTTTGTTTACTACTAGTACTATTATAGTACTCAAGATGTGTGAACTTCAAATCACGAATGCCTGCATGTCCCTCTGCTTCGAATATGCGAGTGGAAGCCTGAAACATGTGACTGTGCACAGACACGTCGGTTCTGCCATCCAAAGCCCTGTCATGAGACAGGGTTGACATTATAGCCCCCATGAAGTAGATAGAATATGGGGCACATGGGGATCTTTTATATTATGCCAAAGGCCATATTCTATCTACTTAAGGGGGACCATATGTCTTTGAGGAACATTGAATTTCTGCTGCCGTGAAAGGTAGCTTTGCAAGTGCGTGTGTACATGGAGTGTCCGGATGCTCTACCCAACAGATCCTGCTGGGCGAGCATTGAAAAGTGAGCACAATATCACGAACCTCACCTTGGGCTCCAGTTACCTAAGCACTGGGTTCTGGGTTCTATACTACAGTGTAGTTACATAGCCCAGTAACGTACTGTTTAGGTAGCAGCGGAGCCCTAGGGTCAAACATTCCGATTTATCCCTTTCCTAGAACCCCACACCAACCCCGAATCCAAAAACCGTTGCCTGGGCCCCAAGAGTATGTCAAATAATGGCCTGTATGGCTATTATTATGGGTTTAGGGCTATTATTTTGGATGCTTTTTGGGTTCAGGTAGGGGTTTAGGGTTTAGGTCTGCCCTAAACCCCTAAACCCTAAACCCTGAACCCAAAGACATTAAGGCGCTACTTCACCTCCTGGACTTCTTTCCCAACGTGGTCCCCACTGCTGCCATGTTGAGCTCCAGGGCTCAGACGCTGCTGTCACTGGGCTCGGGCTTAGGGTTATTAGGGTTCTTAGGGGTTTGGGTTTTAGGAGTCGTAAACTACTATTGGTATTGCTAGTGTACTTCTACTACTATTACAAGTATTTTTAACTAGTGTTACTCGTACTATTATTGTTATTGCTAGTATTACAAGGTGTGGTCTCCTGGAAGAGCTGATGATGTATAGGCAGAGCGAAGTTGTACTGGGGTATATAGGGATGAGATGAGATAGGCTTTTAGATTTACACAGGGGTATATATATATATATGCATGAGATGGGATTTGACGGATTTAAGGGTTCCCATGCTCACGCCCGTTGGGCAGTCTTGTTTTTTTCGGGCGCTGCCATGTACCTTCGTGGCCGTGACTGGGCTTTTCGCAGCGGCACCGCGCCCACCCTGTTTTCATGTCCGTGCAGCTATCAAAGTATATGAATGTATCAAAGATCTAGGTTTTCACGTTCCTGCACGCCTTGCTTTGGCAATTTTACCGGGTCGTCACAAGGTTCGATAACCAGCACTGAGCTAGCATGCATGCACCAAAGGCGAGATGTCTTGGAATTGGAGCAGCTCTTCAACTTTGCCCAGATGTTGCACCTCGGCTAACGTTACGGAGCCACATCATATGGACCCAAAAAACTCCAGCAAGGTGACTTAACCTGGAAACCCGAACAGCTGTCAATGATATGCCTGTGCAGTGCCTTTATAGCTTTTGACATTGGATTACGGCATATTATGGCTTTTGCTGCTGTTACTTCTAGTAGCTACTAGTCATTATTAGTACAACTAAGTACAAGTACTTGTGCTACACCACCTTTTGTTGTTTTTGGTGCCGCGGCTGCTGCAAATACCTCGACCTTTGTACTGTAGTACTGCTGCTCGCCTCCGACTCCATTCTGTGAGGGGTTTAAGAAGCCCATAATGAACAATCAGATGGAAAAGACAACAGAAAACTCAATAGAAAATCATGGATTGGTGTATATGAAGTAGGGAAAGCCGGAAAACCTCAATTCAACAGCCACTGACCTTGACCTGAACCGTGTATTGCAGCAAAGGCAAGCCGAGAACGTCCCTGGCAACGTTCTGATGCTTCAGAACCTGCGGCTTTCTAAAACCCTTTTCAGCTCTGCTTTAGGTAAGCAGTCCACATTCAGTTCAAACTCCAGGTTGTGAAGTAAGGGAGGCCTTCATTGCAGAGATTTAGGCTGCGCAAGTGTCATGCCACCTTATGGTAAGTCCCGCAACAAAAGCCAGATGCCTTTACACATGCATTTCTACCAACCAAAGCGAACAAAGCTCACAACCCTTTTCAGCTGCTGCCGAGGAAACATTTGGCCAGCAGAGAGCATCCACAGGACAGCCTCAGCTCCTGTCTAAGGTAGCCGTTCCAAACGTTTTGAGGATAGCCAAGAGAAGGCCGATATAGAACCCAATATAGTGTAATCCTTGTTATAGGGACCCTCCAAAAGGGGCCCCTAATTCTGGCAAATCCTTTTGTCCAGCTATCCTGTCTGGCTTAGCATTCCATCGTTGCTGAACGAGTCAGCTCTGTTGCGGGCTTGACTGGGGCAGCGCCGGAGTTGTGAACTTCTACATACACCCTTACACCCCCAAATAGCACTACATACCCCTAAATGTTAATCCTATGCAACCCTATATATATCCCTATGTAGCAGATTTACCGGGCGTGCACTTTTGGTGGGGTCAGTGAGAGTAGCCTTGAGCTTGAGCGACGCGAAGAGGGATCCAAATTATCGATGTGCATGTCCCGATCAAACCCAAGCCCTCAAACTGAACTTCTTCCTCGCGGAGTTTGGGGTTGAGGCCTTGTGGCGATTACAAAGACTGAATAGCAATTCTGGAGAGGAGCCGCCGTTACCACAATGCGGTAGGATGCTCCAGAGTGAGGATCCCAATAGACGCGGCGAAGTGTTGTCAAGTTGCAGAATGGCAGTTGGAGAGTGAATGGGGTACGGGGCCCGAGCCATTCCTAAAGTAAAATGGTGCCGAAAGTCTCTGCACATATCAGGTCACCGCTTGCTACCCGCAGTCCCTTGTTTGAAGGGGTGACAGACAGACATGAATGATATGGGAGGCTCCAAACATCACCGGTGAGCTTTTAAGTCGGTCACTAGTACATGGAATATCGTATTTTATAGTATGTTGGGTTGTAAGCGGGGCACGAATTTAGAAGATGCTTGCATCTCGTGCATCCCATGAAAGTTGCCTCAAGTCAGCAAGTGCCCTCAGGACTTGTTGCAGGTCTACATGCTGCATCTCGGCTGTCATCTCTGCAGAAGGCTAAAAGGATGTGACGGCTAAAGCCACTTCAGCCAAATGTGCAAACAAATTCCTCTTGGAAACTTGTCAAACATGGGCACACTTGCGGGTCCCAGAGCCAAAAATCAGGTTCGTGCTCGGCTTCATCAGCGGCCTTGCCGGGGGTATCTTGGTCGTTGTGCAGTCAAGCTTTCAGATAATTGAACAGGCAAGCAAGGGACAATTTGCATCCTGCTCTGTATAATCAGCTAGAAATGTTTGTTTCTGCGAAGCAGGTAAGAGAAATGATGTTCTTGTGCTTCCACCATGTGAAGCTTTTGGCGCAGGTATGGGCTCACGCTTCATGAACCGCAAGAATGCGACTGGGTCTTCGTCTGGGAGTTTTCAAACATGTGGGTCAGGGAGGTTTTTTGCTGTAAGACACGCAGATCTCGATCTTTTTTTGTTCTTCGACCACGTGCAGCAACCTTTGACAGTTGGCTGTGTAGGAAGGCTTTCCTAGATGCTTACAAATTTAGAGGTTCACGCCCGAGAGCAGAACAGGATCACCCAGGAGCAACACATCTGACTATAGCAGAGATATGGAAAGCCCAACCAGGATGCAGGAGCGAAGCCACACATCAGAAATGAGAGCATCGCGTGCAGTAGGGCTGCAATTGAAATAGCCAAGCCGTATGTACAAGAACTGCCGCATGTCGCTCTGTGGTAGAATGCAGAAGTCTCAGCTCGACACCCGAAGCAGAACAGCTGAATAGCCTTGCAGAAGGCTTTTGGGGTCATGTGCAGACAGAGGTAGAAGTGAAGGTAGTGAAAAAGTTGGGGTTTAAGATGTGCAGCGTCTACAGAGTTGCGGGATGAAGCTTGAGTTTATAGTCAAGGGCCACGATCCAGGCACGGGGAGTTCTGCTCGGATTGACGACGCTGCAGCATATCCTGGAGCAGGCTGGGCACTGATAAAAGTCTTCCCACTGAGCGATTTTCTCAACACCTAAGGCCTATAGAAATTAAAGTGACGAAGTCACTCCGGTGGCCATGAAGCCACAATGATGTATCTTTGACAGTTTCTTGCGGGCCGTATCTGTCCCAATCCATCTCAGCGCACTGGAAAAAGACCTAAGCTGGACACTTCTGGAAACTAGAGCCCTTTTTTACAAGGGGCTCCTCCTCTGCGCTGTGAAACAAAAACGGGCCACCGACTTTCGATCGCCCCCCAAACGATCCTGGGTGGTAGTTTGCCTAAATACGCGGACCGCAAGATATACCCCAAATTCCACAATCCCTATTATGGGACCCCCAAAACCCAAAAAGGCATGAAGAACTTTGGGCAACCCTAAGCCCTAAACCCTAAAGAGGCCCTATATAACCCCTGTATCCCCGCTTAAAAGGGACCCCTAACTTTGGGAAACCTTAAAACCCCCATATAACCCCTGTATCCCCCTAAAATGGCACCCCTAACTTTGGGAAACCCTAACCCCTATAATCCCTCATATAATCGCAATGTCCATTTAATTCTCCATTTTGCTTTGGTACCACGAACTTTGGGAAACCCTCATGGCTTTGGCAGGATGCCAAGCTCTCTTACTGGAGTTACGTTCATGAGCGATGTCTACTCCTTGGCCTGCAGGCCAGGAGGTCATCAGTGGTTTAGTATTTAGGGTTCAGGGTTTAGGATTAAGGGTTTAGGGTTTGAGCTCTGACTTCAAAGGGTTTAGGGTTTAAGGAATTGGTTCGGGGGTTGGGTTTAAGGTCTAGGGCTGCAAAGAAGTCTATCTGGATAGGGATGTAGTACGGGGGTTGTATGGGGTTATATGGTAGTTTCCATAAAAGGGGGGACCCCAAGATAGACCTTAATACAACATTTCCTTGTTATGGGATGTTGTAGCCTATAGGGCCACCAAAAAAGGACCCCTAATTGTGACCCCCTTCCACCCCCATACAGGGTTTATCGCGCCGGTAGTTGAGAAACAGTTTCATGGGGTTTGCAAATGTTTTATCATGTTTTTTTAGTTTTGCTAAATAGGCGCTGCGGCTCATATCATGTTGGCGAGGGGGAATTTATAGCTGTATCACTTACAGGTTTGAAGGTGCGTGTATGATTCAAGGGTTTGGGCTGCTACAGAGGACCCCCAATTATAGACCCCAACATATTTGAAATTAGTCCTCATTATCATGGCACCTACAGAGGGTTTGTGGGTCATGTAGACATGCGCGCATATGGTACATACACTCCCCCAAACTAACATGGAAATCCATATAGCCCCCTTTTAGAAGGACTGTAGTCTTTATAGGACCCTTTTTGGGTTTCCATGTTAGTTTCCGGGAGTGTATTCAATATTCTTGTCTATTTCCTGGGGCGCGCTTCGGAGCCTCATGGGTGGCAACCTAGATCGCAGGGGCCCAGGCAACAGTGAATTAATTATTCGACTCGAGTTCAGGGCCTGGAGCTTAAGGTCTAAATAAGAAACAGCCAGGTTATAGCCAGGTAATATTCCGCAGTCATGTATTTGCTGTTCTAGATAACACAGCATGTGTTTAAAACATGCCCGCCTGACATGCTTTGCATTAGCTAAAATCCTGTCCCACTTAATATAAAATTTTGACAGTTGATGCAGCAACATAACTTTACACTGCCCGAAGTCTTGATCTAGACCGTTCTGGGAGCCCACTGGCTCTGGCCTACAGCCCTGAAGCCTAAACCCTACACGGTGCAAGTCCAGAACCTGAAGCGCTCCAGCCTTAAACCCTACGCCCCTAAACACTAAAGCCTAAAGTCCCAAAGCTTAAGCCCTACACGCAAACTGCCCCAAACCCCTAAACCCTATAGTCCCCCTTAAGTAGATAGAATATGGGGTTTATGGGGATCTTTTTATGATATACCCCAAGCCATATTCTATCTACTTACGGGGGACTACAAATCTCAGAGGCACAGGAGCCAGAAGATCTTGCCCTGGGCCGTTTGGTATGCCTTTGCCGGGTGCAGAGCAGCGGCCCTAGCAGGGTTTGGGTTCTAGGGTCTGGCCTTGAAGAAGAGCTTATATAGGGATTATATGGGGTTATATTGGGATAATGGAAAAGAAAATGGAAACTACTATTTAGGGTTTGGGGTTTCGGGCTCCGGGTCCAGAGCTGCGTGGTGTTCGGGAGGAAGTACTCTTCGACAGGCCTTCCATGCCATGCGGATCACGTAGAGGGCTCTTAAAAGACTATGTGCTCAGCCATTTGCAGGTGGCTAGATATAAGCCGACCAGTTTCCATACTAGCCCAGAAGATCTTACAAAGAGATCCCGATGCCTTATTGCAGGTGGGGTACAGACGGCCTATGGGAGATGACTACGTACCCACTTTTTAACTAGCACCCTGAAACCAACAGCTAATTGTGGACAGGGCAGTAGCGTCCTAGTCAGGTTTCTATATGCAGCCTTATACAGGTGTTAAGTTCCCACTCATTCCAAGGTAATCCCCATGAGAGTAATATTTTAGTTGGGGATACTATGGTACCCAATATAGAGTAAGATTATATCCTCCTTTTGGGGTATAGTAATATATATATATAGAAGAATATTATCTTACTAGGTTCAACCACCAAAAAATCACTACTCATGTTGCCCTTACAACCTATAAGCTGCCAGGGTGCCCATAAGGGGCCCCTCCTGAAGCCCCCAAAATCTAAGCGAGCGTGATTGCTAGTCTTCGAAGGTGTTTGGTCCATCTTAGGCTAGACAGCCGGGACTGACGTTCCCATACGGTGAAGTTTTCCGGAATATTCGATCGGCTTGAACTTTTTGTAGCTTGGGACTTGGGATATTCAATTTGGTAGTTTCCCAAAATGAGGGGACCCCAATATAGACCCCAAAATACTATAATCCTTATCATAAGGACCCCCAAAATGGTACCCCTAATTTTGGGAAACCCCCATTTGTTGGCTTCTTACCGTCAGAACCTGTACCATCCCAGAGCTTTCTCTTTTGGTCAATGCTGCAGCGTAGAGGACCCTATTCCCAGGAAAGGGCTAGAAGAATCAAACGTCCCAAGTTACCCGCCTTCCCTTAATAGCCCTTTGCGGAGAGTTCGTGATTTACTATTGAGAAGCATGGTTTCCTTCAAAGAGAAGGGTCTAGGTCTGGATTCTTCGCTTTCATAGCCAACCCGAGCTTATCCTAAACCCTGAACCCTGAAGCGTGCGGAGAGTGCTAAGGCTTGGGTGGACCCCCCACCCAGCAATATCGACTATAAGGGATAATAAGGATTATACTAGGGTCCTATTATATTCCTACTATATCACTATTACGGGGCGGAGGGGGTCCTCCTAACCCATGCTCTGGTTTGAGGCGAGACAGACTTGTCCCAATTGCTGCGTGCCTGGCATCAGCTCAGTCCCCTGGACGTTTTTCATGTCTGTAGTCTCCTTAGGATTGTTTCATTTATGAGGTTTAGGGTTAAGGGCCTTAGGGGTCATTATCGTATGGCCTAAGGAATTATTAAAACATCTTTTTATCATAGGTCTAAGCGGGCTAGAGTTTGGGGGGCCTTTGAACAATGGAAGCATTTTAGATAAAAGTATATTGGGATCATGGAAGGGCCATAGACCTCTAGTTCAGAGGGCGCAGGCTTGCAAGTGAAGAAGCTCAGTTTGGATGCTTTCTCCAAAAAGTGGGCGTTCAATCGAGACTCTAAAATTTGTACCTTTTGCGGAAATTCCTGAACCACGTTTTCGATCCTAGTCGACGGGAATCCACAGAGTTTTCTAAAGCTGGAATGGTGTTTTCTGGGTTCCTGAAGCACTCAATCCCATATGAGCTATAATCTGAGCTCCCAGTACTCCCCCTTAATAAGCCCCATGATACTCCCCTACATAATCCCCTATAGAACGCCCTTTAAGGAGTGTTGACTACAGCTCACATGCAGGGCACACCTTCGAGGATGCAAAAGGTCTCTGCTGAGATTGTTTCTCCGAATAATGTTGCTGTCGCCTTGGATCCCCTGATGCTGTTCTTTGCGACCCCTAACCCCAAGGCCATGAACGCCAAACCCATGTACTAAATGTGTCATGAAGTTATTGGTTGTTATTCCCGTTTGCAAGCCCCAGAAACCGCCAAAAATGATTTTTGGGGAGGGTTCCAGGGCAGATGCATTCTGTATACGTACCCTATAAACCCTGCAACCCTACAACATAAACCATGGGGACCTGGGCCGTCCTGCTTGAACCCGAATACTGTGATGCTTGAGGCTCCGATGAGCGATGGAAGCTCACTAAGCACTTTGTGTCCAGTGGAATCACCACAGATGCAATTGTATTCGAGCCGCTCGGCTGAACGCTCACATCCCCCGACATTGAATGCCTCTCCCTTCAGACCCCACTCCACTCGGGGAACTTTCAACACTCTGGGTTGTTCCCGATTGGATCAGATTCTTGCCGCAATGGCAGGAGGACTGCGCACGCTTTCCTCAGGTGTTTGTTGAATAGCCTCCTCACAATTTTGGTTAGTTCTATGTACATGGACTGTCATTAGTCCTTGCAGAGGCCTTTGAGGGCGTTCTTGTTTGTTTTGGCGGAGTGAAAGAGTCTACTTCCCTGTCCTACAGCATGCCAGATCTCCCCATCCGCGCAACGTAAATCCTCAAGCCCAAGCATGCAAGCCCCTTTGTCAAGCTCCTAGTTGATTCATGCCTGGAGTCAAACAGGCTTCGACATTTGATGCAACTTAGGCTTCAGTTTGTATTTGGTTCAAAGCAGTTTGCAAGAAGATCGGGCACACTGAGCTGCACTGCAAGATTAGCCACGTAATGCAACCCCTAAGGCGGCAATATAATGGACCCTGCCTGTTGCACCTGTGCAACCTGTGAGTAGTGCATGGGACTACACAGTGGTACAGTACACTGCATGGTGTATTGGGCGAGTTTTCGGGCCCCACTTAGCAGTGTAATCTGTTGAAGACCCCGGGATCTTACACGAGGAGTCTGTTCATCTCCAAGACTTTGCGGCCAAGACTTCAAATAGCTTGTAGTTGCAGACGCAGGGTTTCGGAAAAAGAGAAGCCGAGGTTTCTTCCGCTGTGCTTGGCACCCTGGCCTTTCTTCAGAAGGTCTTTTGCTGTCGAAATCTTCAGTTTTAGATGGCGTCAGGAGGCAAAGGTCCTGCACGCGCAGCCTCCGCCTGTTCTTTGCATAAGCGGACATGTAGCGGGAGAGCCAGCAAGAAAAGTCTACCCTTTGCACATCCGTGCAGACGCAAACGTCCGAACGGTAAACACAAAAAATGGAGAAGAGACAAGGAACAAGCCAAAGGGAATCCCTTTGTCACCGTGAAGACTCTCCTGGAGGCCCCTGGTGTCTTGAATGTGTCTTACGAATTATACTCTAAACTCCTTAAAGGGGTTATATAGGGATATATATGGTTTAGGGTCCAAACTCCTTACAGGGAGTTATACAGGGATCACACAGGGAAGTGTTATAGGGCTTGTTAAGGGGAATACTAGGAATTGAGGCTACAGCTCATAAACATAAACTAGTAATGTTATCAATAGCCACAAATGAGACTTGTGATTGTTGTTTTAATACCATTCTGAGGAAGGGTTAGGACCCTAAACCCTACTGCTTGAATAGTAGCTTCCATTTTCTTTTCAATTATCCTTTAAGAGTAAACCCCTAAACTTTGTGCTTGTGACCCTCAAGGCGTTTGCTCGCTGATTTGTTGAAGGCTTCAGGGTCAAAGATGGGTTTCGGTTACGGAGTGCAGCTGGTGTTTTGGGTTTAGGGTTTAGGGTTTAGGGGTTTAGGGTTTGGCGTATAGGGTTTAGGGTTTAGGGGCGGGTTGAGCTGGCTGACGACAGTGCCCAACCTCACTGGGGGTTAGTAAGGAATAGGGGAATGGAATATATAGGGATTAAGTATATTGGGATTAGATTCCCTTATTCCCTATTAGTTATTAAAACCCCGATATATACCCTATTACAGTGTAGTAGTTTCCATTTTCTTTCCATTATCCCTACATTACCCCTATATTTCCCTATTTCATATCCCACTATTCCCTAGTTAAGCGCCAGTAAGCAACAGCATGTTTAGGTATGTCGGTCCCCTGAAAGCCCGGGTGCCCAATCTTTTGGCAGTTGCCACTGCGCGAGGCCAATGTTGTATGTTAGTTTAGGATTTAGGGTTTAGGTTGGGTACTGCCCCCCCTCAGTAACAGCTTGATAATAATTGTAATATGGTTAAATATATATATAGAGCCTTTAAAAGGACCCCTAATATTGACTATTACTGGGGGGGGCAGTACCCAAGGTTTAGGGTTCGATGAACTTGTGTACGTAAGTGGTTCAGCAACAGAGTAGGGAATCCGCAGATGGAATTTGTTCATCAACAAGGGCCACCGCATTTTCTTTGACAGTCCCGCGTGTGGACCTTACACTTTACCTTTTACTCAATCCAAGCAGCTTGGATCCCATCAACCATCCAATCCCAAGCCGGCTAGCTGCTGCAAAATCCATGCAAAGGCCGCTGTGGGAGTCATTTAGGTTCCGAGTATTTGGGGCGAAGCAAGTGCATCACCATTTTGTGACATGGTCTTTTGAGTGGTTTTCAGAAAATGGGCTTCTTGATGATTTGATGATACGAGAAAGCACGTCGCACACAAAAGAAAAATTAGAATAGTGAGCCTTCCAGCCAGGGCTGCCGCTACCACAGACGGGGTTATCCACTTCGCACTGGATTTTCTGGAAAGTTCTTCTGTTTGGCAGGCTTTTCTCCTGAATCCCCCTGCGTCTCAACAACTCCCATGCTGCACAGGTGCTCGTGGAACTGATTCAGGTGGTGCAGACCGCCATGCAGAAATCGCGACACCGAGGCGTGTACTTTTTGTTGCCAGTGCTTACTCCTAGTCCTACACCTCCTCGTCCTACGACTTTGACGTCGGGAATATGGTTCTCGGAGGTCACATGGGGGAGGCTCTGACATAATCCCCACATAGCCCGCCATACGCATTTTCCGAAGCAGAACTGCTTTGCATGTTCACCCCCAGCTGTCCTATAGTCCCTGATAATTGGAACGTCGTCCAGGAAAAGCACTCCTTTTTCCCCATGATATTCCTAAGGGTGCCCCTCCCTTGCATGGGCTCCGGGCCCAGTCGACGGCAAACATGCATGCGCATGCATGTCAACACTTTTGTCTGACTAGGTGTGTATACGTATGTGGGCACCCGGCTCATACCGTACTCGTACCTATGCTTGTTAATGGGATCTTCTTATTTCTACCCTAGTGCTGGGCTGTGCGACCTGCAAAAAAATGCAATCTGTTCCCCAGTGATTAAACGCCGCACCACACACTAATTTGCAATATTTCCCATCAGACACCTTAGCCTTATACACATCTTTGGATGTAACGAATATTTTGGGGTGGAGTAGTGCTTTATGCTCAGGATTGTTCAGGTATCGGTGAGGGTTATCTTGCTGTGCATTCAGGCATTGGCTCTTTCTAGCCGGATCGCACGACATGATCTGGTAAAGGTGATGCAAGCGATGCCACAAAAACAACTCACCAAATGCTAGTTGGGCCCTAAACCCCACACCTCAAACCGTCTTAGGGGGCACTGAGACATCCTTTGTTTACGAAACTTCTGCGGAAACCTTACGGCAACCATCCGTGAGTAGGTTGTTTACCACCTTAGCACCCCAAAGTCCCTCAAAGGGAGTCTTAATCGGTTTAGGGTTTAGGGTTTAGGGTATCCAAACACCTAAGCCGAGTCTTGATCCATCAGGCGCTCCACCCTGTGATTTGTACTGCTCGTACCGGGTGCCAATACACAAACCCCCAAAACAATCAAAGTAATCCCCTTCCCCGCATGTTTGATATTCCATGCATATTTTAGTATGCCACAATGGGAATGTTGCGTATTAATTACGTGGGTGGGGATTTGAGTATCTCCATGGGGAGTCCGAGGCCCTAAACCGTAAACCCTATAAGCCCCTAAACTAAACTCTAAACCCTGAACGCCCCGGGAGTATGAAGCCTTTGCCAGGAAACCGCACAGTTCATGTAGAGCTCTCAGACCTGGCGTCGTTCATCCTTATGGCGCCTCTTTTGATTTAGAGCTTAGGGTTGCCAGCTTGCCTGTGTGCCTGGACACAGCGGACGGTTGGAGTCTGCGAGAGCGAGAGAGAGAGAGAGACCCGGCGCGTCGCTCGCGATGTGCATAGCCCGCAGAAGCAGAAGCAGATTGGCTTTCAATCCAGCTTCAGAAAGGTTGTTGGGTTGAGGGTTTAGTGAGTTCAGTGCTTCTGGTTTCGGACTGGGGTACGCCGAGAGTCCCTTCAAAGGATACTGATTTCGGGTCTTGGGGTCAAACTAATCCTCTCATTATTACTCAATTCAGGCAAGTATTCCTTTGGGCGTATCTTCGATTATGACTGGGTGGTACTTCCAAGCCCCCAGTTGATCTTGAACACGTTCCCGTATACAACAAGAAGAGTACCAACAGTGGTCCCATTCAGTCGATTGTGGTGCTTAGTGCTGATTAGCCATTAGTCTTCTCGCCTTTGCTGGGAGTCTTGTGCCAAATCGATGGTCTGTTTTCTGGGAGTGCTACCCACAGTAGCTGACGTACACCTCTTAAGTGTATCTATCTAACATGTAGGATCCATTCATGGCATGTCCGCACGTAAAACGGAGCCGGCCAGAACAATTGCTAATTCCTATCTAGGCCATTGGCGGAACTCCCTAGGTGCCCCGAATTTCAGGCTTTGTTCCCGATCCTTCCTCCCTCTGGACCTCACCCAATGGCTGTACGAGCAGGGCATTCCACAAATCGCCCCCCAACAAAGTGGGAACGAGGACCCACTTTCGGTGACCCCGTGCGCTTCGGCTTGAGGGTTAGGCTCCTTACTGGTGGTTAGTAGGGAATGAGGGAGTATATTCTGTAGGGATTTTCACGTATTCCATACTAACCACCGGTAAGCATCTGTCTCCTATGTGTTCTCTTCACAGGCACTATCTCACTTGATGGCCAGTATCCCCCAGTCCATATTCGGGTTCAGTGTGGGCTTTGCCCCAATCGCAGTTCAAACAGTGGATCAGCTGCTTTGCAGTAAGATCCCACACTTCAGGTGCAGAACAGCTACATTTTCCAAACATGCTTGTCGCGCTCCAAGCTGCGATATCGCGCTCTTTGGCTGTGATTGTGCTCGGACTTTGGTGTAGGTCTTTGGTGGCGCGCCAGGCTGCTTTCACGTCGGTCTTTTGCAGCACAAACCCCATAGCCTAGCACACTGTACTCGAGGAGTTGCAAGGTGGGGCCGGGGCTATCAGGAAACAAAAGCCTTTGGTCCTACTTTATGGCTGTCCAACAGTGAGAGTGGTTTGGATTCTTGTATTCCCATGGTCAATCCGAGGACTCGGACTTCATCCTTGAGCTGACTCAGGACTTTTATCTAGAGTTTTCGGGTTTTAGGGTTTAGGGTTTTAGGGTTTAGGGATTTATTCTTACTTATTCTTACTGTCATTACTCTCAATATTATGATTATCATTGTTATTCTAATTAGTACTATGAGTACTATCAGTACCATTAGCTTGCAGCATACAAGCTGTTTGCCTGGAATTTGGGGAAGGCTGGAAAGCGACATGTCCATGTGGATCCCAGGGCCTCAAGGGTATTGCTTGGTGTTCAGGCTTCCAGTAGGTTTGTTGATGTACTTGGTAGATTCCTGGGGAATTGTTAATGCTTCAATATCTTGGCCCTTGAAACCCTGAATCCTCAATCTACTTCTGAAGGCTCCGTGTTGGAAGAACCTCCTCCTGAGCTTTACTGGGTTGCCGTTAAGGTTACCTCGCGGGGAAGCCTTTCTCTGCCTATGAATCCTATGAATCCTAGAGAGGAAACCCGATTATTTACTATATACCCATATTATGCTAACTTAATTCAAATTCCCTCATAGCAACCCAGTTGGGTGTGAAGGAGAACTGGGGCCGTGTGGCAGAGCCCCAGAGCGATGTCACGGCGAAACTTGATAGCAAATGTGCTTACTGGGGGTTTAAGGTTTAGGGTTCAGGGGGGGTTCGGGAATAAAGGAATATGTTCTACAGGGATTTGACAGGGTTATATAGGGACTACATAGGGGCAATGGGCTTAGGGTTCAACGATTTCATTCTAGGACTGGCATGTCAAATCTTTTGTAACACGCATGGGCTTTTATTGATGGCAGTTGCCTCTCCACGACCCTCTGTGATTACCATACCACAGACTTTGTTTGTTGTCCTACATGGGCACTTCAAATCCATTGTTCTTAGAGAGTGGTTGAACTCGTTCTTAACCCCAATCCTGAAAGTCGATGGATATCTCCGTGGCGTACAGCAGATTGAGTCACTTCAAACTCGGGCAAATCAAACCTCAAGGGAAAAGAGATATGTCCGAGGATAGCGAACTCCGTGCGGGAGCTGGTGCAAATGCAGAAAGTCTCGAGCGAGAGAGCTGCGGACAGCTGAACCCCAATATGTTGGGAAGGGGCACGCTACACCTGGTTGCAGCTAATTTTTCATAGGTTTGTAGAGTACATGAAAAAACCCTATCCTTCCTGGAAAGCTGTACGCACCCTATGAGAAGTTGAGTCTGCTGGAGCAAATCAATTCCAGCCGCAGAGAAGCTTCCAGCCATAGGAAGAATGGACAAGGGGGGGGGTTAGGGCTATATCGGGGTTATATTGGGATTATGGATAATAAGCTACTATATTATGTAGGGTTATATAGTAATATTAGGGCTATATTGGGGTTATATTGGGATTATGGATAAGAAGCTACTATATTATGTAGGGTTATATAGTAATATTAGGGTTATGTTGGGGTTGTATGGGATTATGGATAATAAAATGGAAGCTATATTATGTAGGGTTGTATAATATTATTAGGGTTGTATTGGGGGTATATTGGGTGGGCTTAGAGGGCTAGGTCAAAGGGTAGTGCTCGGAGAAGTGTTGGGTTCAGGGTAAGGTTTGCCTGAGGGTGGTTCAAATTATGGCCCCTGTTTTTGGCATTAAATTTGGCGTTCATCCTGTTTGTTAGGGGCCTGAATAATTGATGCAGCTGGGGTTTTGCAGCACGTTGTACTATACGTGTAAAAAGGTTGTTTGGGAATCAGATTGGCAATCACTCAGGTATCATTTTTGCTTGAGTCTTCAGTTTGCGGTGTTTCTCCAAATTTTCAAGCCCTAGAAATCTTTATGTACCCCTGCTAACTCCCATTTTTGAAGGACCTTATAGACATTTTCTACATTCAATCAGATCGGTGGCCTCGCAAATAGCTTCAACAATCCCACGTTTAAGGAAGTAAGGGATCCACAGAGTGGGTCCTGCATGGGTTTAGGCCTGGGTTTAGGATTATTACCCGGAGGGCAATATGCAAGATACTTATGGCACATAACAAGAGTAATGCGAGTAATTATAGTAGCAAGCCCCTGAAAAGCATACCATGAAAGCAGCCAGATTGTCAAAATGTTTGTTTCTTGGGTGTACCATATAGCGGACCCAAAGTGTGGCCATTATGTTGACAACCCATCACATCATCCAATATGGGGGTTTTGGGGTTTTGGAAACAAACCCATCCAAAAAAGAGGCCTGCCTTAAGACAAAGACCCCCCCCCTCCCCCCCCGCGATATTACCCCTCTGATCAGTACAGATCCAAGGTCCCTTCGGCCCCTTTACTTGAGAACCATCCAAATCGTGTTCCCCAAGCCACTCCAAGCCTGGTAACAAGAAACTTCTGAACACTAAGGATTCTTTAGGTGGACCCCCCACCCTGTAATAGTCACTATTATGGATAATAAGGATTATATTAGGGTCCTCTTATATATTCCTCTTGTACCACTACTACAGGGTGAGGGGTCCTCCTAAAGGATTCTACTAATGCCTAGATACAGGAGGAAACATAGCTGGGACATGACGGTAGCGAATCCCAGGGAAGCTCACATGAGCTCTAGTCTAAACCCCTGAAAGGACGGTTAGAACATGTCATATAGTGGACTAGAAAGGGGACTACTCTAACGGATAGTAAGGGGGATACTAGGAGCTTAACTAGCAGTTTCGACCATGGCTCACATTCTTTTTTTTGCACGAGGCTGCACCCTGGCACTACGCATTTGTCTGGGTTGCTGTTAAGGAACTTAGATTAAGTTACTATATTGGGGGAACCATATTATTTAGTGTATATACCCATTACGGTAACTTAATTTAAGTTCCTTAACAGCAACCCAGTCATTGAGATCGTTGAGGTTCCGGCTTTGCTAGCACTCTCAGTACAGATGACTTCATGAATTGCGTTAACCGCTTGGAAACAGGAGTTCTGATAGGTTTGAAGTTGTACACGTCTCCAGTGATGCCTTGAAGGAGGCTTACAACTAGATGAGTTTTTTAGGAGAGGGGGCGCGCACATCATCCTCATTCTTTCAACCCTAAGGGGACTACAGCTGCGAGATCTGGCTTTTGGCTGGAATCTTTTCTTTTCCAGACCCCTGACGGGATCCAAGAAATGCTGCCCGCCCCAACTTTTTTGCAGAAGCATGGGCCTAAGACAGGAATCTTCTTTTTTGGGATGTAGACGCCCAAGCCCGCACACCCCAGACTTGCCAGCCCTGCTAGAACTTAGACCCCAAGCCGTGTTTTGGATCCTTCAACTATGGGGCTCTAAGTCTAAACCCTAAACCTTAAGTCTATAGGTGATACCTACTTTGGCCTTTAAAGTATGCGAACATCTTGTCAAGAGATGGCCCCCTGCCGGGTCCCCTGATCATACAGCCCCAACATGTTGGGTTACAATCACGGTACTTCCTGGTGGTTAGTACGGAACAAGGGAATACGATCCCCACATAACTATATATATATATGTATTCACTTATTCCCTACTAATCTTAAACCCTAAACCCTATACATATATATATATATTATATACACATATCTATATAGTTTATGTAAATATATGTTTGTGTATATATATATATATACTCACATAGGGCTTAAGGTTCCCTACCAACCCCAGGATGCCTACTTGGAGCTCCAGGGTTCGAGGGGTCTGGAATCATTTTCGTTGAAAGCTGTCGAGCTTAAGGCTCCTGGCAGCATAGTGAGCACTGCAGACCTTTGGGTTTGGGGTTTAGGAGTGTAGGGTTTGGGGTTTAGGGTTTGGGGTTTAGGGTTTAGGGTTTAGGGTTTATAGGGTTTAGGGGTAGGAGTTTAGGGAATATAGTGGGATAATGGAAAAGAAAATGGAAACTACTATTTAGGGTTTAGGGTTTGGGGTATGTAGTCCCCTTTAAGTAGATAGAATATGGCGCGTATTATGGGGATCTTATTATAATATACCCGAAGCCATACTCTATCTACTTAAGGGGGACTATAGGGTTTGGGGGTTTAGGGGTTAAGGACATAGGAGTTTAGGGGTTTAGGGTTTAGAGGTTTATATAGGGATTTGGGAAGGATTATATAGGCTTTGGAGATATTGCCTTTGGGTTTATGTTGGGGTTATGTAGAGATTATATCGGTTGAGTTCTCCCAATAATGGAGAGTCAAACGGGAAAGCTAATCGAAAATGAGCCCGAAACCCCTAAACCCTAAACCCTGGGACTATAACTTTTATTTCGGGTTTACGGCTAGTCACTGAACAAGGTAATTGCTATCCTATAGTATCTTGTAACAGTTGTTCTTGCGGAGAACACTATTTTTTCGTAACGTCCCTAATACTAAACCCTAAACTGCATAGTGTTGGGTTTGCAGGGCTGAGGATTTATGATCTTCGGGTCCCCGGGTCCACCGGATTCAAGTTCAGTGTTCAGTGGATCTTGGGTTCATCGAGTTTTACCGGTTTTGGGGTTTTTGGCTCATGGTGAACCATATCTTGGATTCGGGTTTGGGCCTTGCCCATGTTAGGTGTAATGTTTGCTGGATTTAGGGTTCCTGTTCTGCTGGATGTGGGGTTGAGGGCTTCGGGATTTTATGACAGTTCTCGGTATATCCAGAAAATCAATACTCCGTGCTACGATGGATCCACCCTTGTCTCTCAAGATTATTATTGTGAATCCCAGTCAGCCTCATGCAAACAGCCTTCTTAAGGCTAAAGGGGTAATGATGGGCATACTTCTTCTGATTTTGCTCACTAGGGGCTGTTATACTATGAGCATGGATTCTAGACCCTAGTCCCTCAACCTGAACCCCAACACCCGGATGGAAATTCGGGTTTAGGGGTTTTGGGGCTTTAGGGTTTCAATGATGTTTCTGGGGTCCCTCTAGTGCCGGCAGGTTCCAATGAGAATTTCGTGAAGGCCTCACTAGCTCCACATGAGCGATATCAATACACCCAGGTTTCCCTGAGAAATAGGCGCTAAACTCAAGCTAGTAGATATGCTTGGCGGCCTTCGAGCCAAACACCTTGCCATCCTTTTTAGGTAGTACAAGAACACGCCAATGAAGACAGATCCATTATCCCTATATAACCCCA
>CAJNIZ010013125.1:88422-99545 GCA_905231905.1 Symbiodinium pilosum
GGGTTTAGGGTTTAGGGCTTCCAACTAACAATGTGGAGGTTTCCCTAAATTGGGGGTACCTTATTGGGGGGGTCCTATAATAAGGACTATAGTATATTTGGGTCTAAATTGTTATAATAGGGTATAGATTGGGGTTATATTGGGATAATGGAAAATAAAATGGAAACTACTATAGTATAATAGGGTATACATTGGGATTACATTGGGATAATGGAAAAGAAAATGGAAACTACTATAGTACATACAATGTAAGCTTCTTGGGTTTGCGCCCAATAATATGGCTCGTGTAGAATACGAATTTCTTGTTGCTGGCCATGTTGCTGGAGCGTGCAGTTTCGGGGAGCGTTGTCCTACAGCAAGCAGCTCATACCAGCACCGGCTTGGGATATGAAGTTTCTTTCAAGCGCGCCGTCTATGATCAGATCCTAAGAGGGTCTCCTAGAATCTCCGTGTAACCCCGATGAACCTTCGCGGTTCTCCGGGGTGCCCAGATCTTGAGATCTCATTCCCGCCTAGCAGGCCTAGCGAGACGAATATGTTGGAATCTATCGATTCTGCACCCTGCAGCCTGGCTTTTCATCATGCATAATTAGTCCAATTTAATTTAGAGGAACCAAGGGGTGGTAGTATAGGGTAGGGGTAGTAGGGGAACGCATGATTTCAGTGTGATGTGTGTTCTAGTATTCTGCAGGTCCTGGATTCCTTTTGTATATCTGGCCGTAAATAGTATGTGCCGGATTCCTGAGGGGTTACATATGCAACAATTCAATGGAGAATTCTTTTCATGGGGAGAGTGAAACCCAAGGCAAACCGCTGGCACCGCACTCACGGTCGCGCATTGCCTGGGATGGTTTCGGAACCGGTTCCTTGGGCTTCAACTGAGGTCGATGTCTCCCTTTAAGACTCCATTTTGCGTGAGCTAAAGCTACTGTTGTCCATCTGCTTATAACCAACTTCTGGGAATCTTCATGCAGGCCTCATCATCATGGACGCCTTGATCCTTCCGCTAAGCATTGCCTGGGACTTCGATGTTTCTCCCCTGAGAAGAGACGTCCCTTGGATTGCTTGGATCGGGGAGAAGAGATGGTATAAGATGGGGCAAGACAAGAAGCCAGGGTGGATTTTGTAAGAATCAGAAGGCAACAGTCGGGGTTGCTAGAAGATGCATGAGGGGGATCCGTAGCCCAGTCTTAAAGCACTGCAGCCTCGCAGCAGGACAACATCAATTTCAAATACAGGCATTTATAATTGAACATAGACTATGTCTCAGCTCTGAAAGGATCCCATTACGCTCGCCCCCTGCGAGTCCACATCCCGCAGCAAGAAGTCACTTTCCCAAAGAGATGAGGAATGTTGACGTTGTTCAGGTCCCACCGTGCGTAGCGGCTTAGCATGTTTTGCCGGGAGCCGTGCTGTTGCAATGCGCAGCGGCGGCAGTGGCGGCAGCAGCAGTAGCAGTAGGAGTAGCAGCTGCAGAAGTACCAGCAGCAGCAGTGGTGGTAGTAGTGGTAGCGGTAGCGGTAGCGGTAGCGGTAGCGGTAGCGGTAGTAGTAGTAGTAGTAGTAGCAGCAGCAGCAGCAGTAGCAGTAGCAGTAGCAGTAGCAGTAGCAGTGGCAGTGGCAGTAGCAGTAGTAGTAGCAGTAGTAGTAGTAGTAGGAGGAGTAGGAGTAGGAGGAGTAGGAGTAGGAGGAGGAGTAGTAGTAGTAGGAGGAGGAGGAGGAGTAGCAGTAGCAGTAGTAGCAGCAGCAGCAGCAGCGGTAGCAGCAGCAGCAGCAGCAGTAGTTGTAGTAGGAGTTGTAGTTGTAGTAGATGATGGTGATCAAGGGTTGAGGGTCATGAATCCAGGTCAGAGATAGAAGGCTTGCAGCAGGTTCTGAGCAAACGGCACAGGATAAGGTGAGTTGTAACGGTCACTATGCAGGACCTGTTTTTGCAGTTCTACTCCATCTTGCACTTGATCTTCTGGCCCATGGACATTCTCCTCAACTTCAACACGGGCTTCTACCAGAAGCTGTCTCCTTACAGAGCAATTTTTGTATGTCTTTGCGTGACTGCGAGTAGACAAGCCTGACTGAAACAAATGCTGCATCCAGCCCCCGCTTTATCTGAGAATTAGTCCCCTCCCCCCTCCCCCGCCTCATCTGAAGGAATATTCCCCCATAATGGCATCATGTAGGACGTTTGTTATTACGGGAGGTGGCATTAATTGGGGGTGGGGAAGCTGGAAAGGAGTGACCTCCGTATTCAGCCCTGTACGCACCGGAAAAAGCTATCAAGCTAGGAAGCGTGCCCATTGTTCTGAGCAAGTTTCGATGATTCCTGTACGAAGCATTGTTGATCCCTAGTACGGGCCTGGCGCCTCCCAAACAATCCTGTGGTTCTAGGGTTCCTGGGTTTGTGGGGCATTTTCCTCCAGTACAACCTATGTCGCGTCAAATCGCTTGATGATCCAGCTCAAGTACTTCGGACACATATAAATACATAAAATTAAATAAATATATGTATATATATATATAACGTGGCGGGTTTCCAAGTTATGTGTATTCGGGCGTTCCTAATATTTTGAAGTTCCCATATGCTCCCATGTACCCGGAGGAGTAGAAGCCCAGCAGCCAGGAAGGGGCTGTTGAACATGAAGCGGTCCAGCATCGCGCGAAACTATGCAAGGACGTGGCTCCTGGACCTTCAGGTTTGGTGTAGTGCTTGCGGTTCACACTAGGGTGCAATAGAGTTTGTAGACTGGGGGGAGCTGAAGGCATGAACCTGACAGTCTATCTGCGGACCCTCATTTTCCGAAAGCCCGTATGAGACCCCGACAGTTCGCACGTGTTCAAATGGAGACTGCTTTGTGAGCGCTTTGTCTCTTACGATGTGGAAGTCCATCTCGTTTATATAGATGCGCTTAACTTTCCGCGCATTTGAAGGAGTCCAGGGTTATTGGGTGCAGTGTCTGGGAGATTAATCCAAACCTGAGGCCCTTGCCTAGCCCAACAAACAACGAACTCATTGACTGCACCTCTACTCAATGCTAAGCCACTTATCCCTACGATTGCCTTACAACCTAGATCTTAGCTTGCTGGTTGTAACGAGCAATGGAGGAGGTTGAGGGTTTAGTGGTGGTTTCGGGGGGGTTGGGGCTCTACGCGGATGATACGAGGTCCTCACAAAGCAAGAAGTGTGCAGGGCATTGTAATTTAGTTTGGTATAGTGATGCCATACGGTACTTATACAGAAGTTTACAGGACTATCTTCGGTGTGTGTATAGAACGGAATTTAGCAGGATGTTCATGGGCGTGTATATAAACAGAGATAGACGATCATTTCTGAGGAGTGTTTCCCTGGGGTGTTTTAGAAGGTTTCAGATAACATTCAAGCTCTTGATGGGAGATTGGAGACATGCAGATGCAGCAGGCTCAAAAGTGACAACAGTCAAGAAGATGGTGCCTCCCAAGCGGTTGTGACTTTGTCGCGGAGATTTGCATTCAAAAGCCCCCCGACCACACCCACCCACGTCCCTGTATAGTAGGGATCATAACCATATCATGGATGCGGGCTCCCGACAGGCAAACACACATAATCCCCAACCATCTTCCTTTTCTTTCCTCCATTCCCTACTCACAAGCAGCAAGTACAGCCTGAACCCTTCGTATTCCTATAACTTCCCAGTTTCCATTTCGTTTTCCATCCCTACACCCTAAATACCCTATACTAGACATTCCTATAAATCCTGTGAAGGCCCCTTTATCCCTTGTGTATCCCTAAAACTCACCATGAAATGCAGAAAGCTAGGCTGTTGTTTGACTTTGCCGTGGTGGCCGTTGACTGGCCCCTCGAATGAACATGAGACCCCCCCAACACTGAAACCCTAGACCCTAATCCCAATATAGCCCCAATATAACCCCTATAGAACCCTATATAACTCCTATATAATCCCTATATATCCTATATAACTCCTATATAATCCCTGTATACCCTACATAATCTCTATGCAAATGGGGCCCCTAATGTTGGGAATTCCACATTTGAGAAGGTCAATTTGTGGCTGCAAGTTTCTTGTCCTTGGCTTGAGGGTCAGCATTGGTTTTGTTCCTATTTGCAAGGCTAAAACCTTAGACCCTAAACCCGAGACCATAATCAGCAAGCTCAGCCTTTTTAGGGCCAGGGATTCAGCAGCTAGGCGGGTACTGGGCTTACTTCGTAACCTTGTGTTCAACGTGTTTTTTCCAAGGCGTAGGGTGTTATCACATAAAGCCACTTATACTGTCCTTACTAATGCAGGGACTCGAAAGCGGGTCCCGGAATTTTTGGAAGCATCACATACTACTCTAATTGAGACCAAGGGCTGACTGTGATCGGGTCATACTGGATCAGCATAACTAGGCCCTGCACCCTATCCAAGTCCTCTTGTTGCAGAAGTTTAGGGATCCCCATCGGTGTTGCAAGCTATTTACCATCAACGATATGAAGGCATCTTACGAGGTGTTTGCAGCGCCATACTCGTAGCAACGGGAAGCAAGTAGGGGAACCCCCCAAACCCTAACCTTTGATCAGGCCTGAAACTGAGGATGTTGCAGGATTCTGAGGTCTGGTCGAGTTGGAGGGGGGAATCCCAAGAAACCAAGAATGAACCACATATCACTAGTAAAAACATATAACCCAGAAAGCCTGGGGGGGGGAAATTGAGGTTCCGAATTCCAGTGTTTAGGGTACTACCTTACGGTTTGTTGGGGTCATATGGGGATAATGGAAAACAAGACGGAAACTACAGGAATTATAGGGATTATGGAGGGGTTATATAGGGATTACAGGGTAGTACTACATCTTAAAGACCCATCAGGCACCCTTCTATTCAAAGAATGGAGAGTCTTCTCGCAACCACACTCTCCTTCAGTTGCCTTGTAAGAAAGATGGCAACTATGCATAGCTAGCTTTTTTTCAAGATTGAGCTCAGCCGTTGAGGGCTATGGGAGCAGCTTTCGTATTTTGAAGAGGGCCATTCTCGTTCTGTTCAGCTTTCGTATCCCAATCTTTTTGACATTCTGCTAAACTATTCATCTCGGTTTCCATACATGGACGGGCCCGACATTGATCCCAATCATTATAATGTGGTTAGCATTGGGACCCCCCCCCAAAAAGGGACTCCCGACCTTGGGAACTCCCACATGTTGGTACCTAGAAGACCAAAAGCAGAGCAAGGACAACAAGAGTTGCACCCACGCCAACCTTCAGCATACGGAGAGCACGCCCAAAGGAGACGAGAATTTTTCCAAACAATCCAGATATAGCAGTCGCGAAGCTCCTTTTTCCTAGCATCATCCATGTGTCCTTAAAGTGTCATGAAACAAGGTTTAGGGTTTGTGCAACGACTCCCACCGAGTGTCTATTTGTTAGCTCAGAGGCTTGCTAGAACAGAAACTGGTCTACTCCAAAACAAATTTGTACTGGTACACTACCCTTGCAGACTCCATGTCGTGGTTCCATCATGGCATAGTTCCCCTGTAATCCTTACCCGCAGGGAGTGATTCCGAGGAGAACGCACATTCACGCGCTCAGAAAAGCACATAGCATAAATATACATATATACATATGTGTGTGTATTTATATGTGTGTGAATGTATCTCTCTCTCTCTCTCTCTCTCTCTCTCTCTCTCTGCTAGACATGCATACATCTACGTTTGTTTGTACATGTGCAAAGCATATATGTACATGCACATGCTTAAAGCCTGGGGATTTGCCTCTTGCCTCTCGAAACCCTATGCAGATGACTTGACCTGCTCAAACCTAATAGTAATAGAAATAGATGTCGTGCTAGTATTGGCACGAGTAATAGTAACAGTTGTACACTGACAGAGCACCATCCTTGTCGCAAGGATCTCTTGGATTGCCACGGCAGTTCAGGCAGACTATGCATATTTGCGAACACTTCGCACGGCACGAAACTTGACCGAGAAGGGGGATAGGTTTCTAATCACGGGAGTAAGTGGCGCAGGCTTCATTGAGCCCAACCCCTGTCTACCCATGCCCAAGACGGAGGGTTAGATGGTTGTGTGTAAGAGGGGCACATTACATTGATCGTTACAAGCCCCGTGGCTCATGATGGGGAGGGTGTGTGCTACAGTGCTGAAATGTTGTCGGTCTTCGTTTCTTAGTGGATTCGAATCGCCTCATCGTCCTGAGAATCTCCGGCCACAAGCCCTAGGTCCTATGTCCCAAGACCAACAAAGCAGAGAAACGAGGCTAGAATAGGAGGCCTGGTCTCTTGCAGGGATATGCATATTTGGGATAGCCCGTGCAAAGTGCAAAGTGAGTGAGGATACCTCCGGGCCTTCCGCAGCGTCCGCGTTTTCCGCAACCCGGCAAATCAGCTTTCCCTGTACTTCAGAGAGACGCCAAGTTTCTCACAAGTATCTTGATATGTCGGAGAACCTCCTGGAGTTGCATCTGGATGTGCCTAGTACCCTCAGGGTACGCCTGGCGACCAAATTACAGAATCCATGTCTTCCAAATTCGGTCACTTAGCGGCTGGTGAGGATTCAAGCTTGGCAGGGTAGTTGAGGGTGTCGCATTGTAAAGTCAGGACGTAGGGTTTTGCTCCTCATGACTGAGTTGAACTCGCTGGCAACTTCCTGGTGTCTGCACAACCCCAGGCTTAAAAGGGGGAAGAGGGCTTACCTACGGGTCCCAGCACTCAAATGATGTATGGTGAGCCCATGGGGTATCTACGTGGGAGCCGGTGTGTTCTATCTGGATACTTGGACTCTTACAGGGTTAAGGCTGGAGCGGGTAGTTTCCTGACGGGAGCTTCTAGTTTGATATCTGGTTTCTGTTATGCATAATCCTAAGAACCAGCTGAGATAATAGTTTGTACCAGGGTTCCAGGGAACCTAGACTTACTGGCTCCCAGGAGGGAACAACGGAATATGATCCCCATGTACTCCCTCTATAGTATAGTCCGTTATTGAATGAAGCACCTCAACAGGTGTGGATCCTTTTACGTCCCTTTCAGTGTGAGTGCATGTAGGTTGGCTCACTCTAGGAGAGATGCCTTTCTAGCATCTCCAGCAGTCGTGAGGCATCGTCCAGCACGACAGGGTCAACACCATGCCGCTTGTCTTTCTGAGCCGATGTTTGGCTGGGGGGGGGTTCTCGAAGAGGTTGGCGCATGCCTTTAAGAGCTGAGTGTTTTATACCGATTCCCCCACTTGAGCTGCGAAAGCCTAGCAGGATGCTTCAGGGCTTGGTTTACATTGCTCCAAGTTCCCCCTAGACCTAAACAGTCGTTTCCATGTTCTTTTCCATTATCCCTATATAACCCCAATATACTCCATGGTAGTTTCCATGTTCTTTTCCATTATCCCTATATAAACCCAATATACTCCATGGTAGTTTCCATTTTCTTTTCCATTATCCCAATATAACCCCAATATATACCCTATTATACTATTGTAGTTTCCATTTTCTTTTCCATGATCCCTTCATATCTTACCAGGAAGCTTGTCTCCTGGCTCCTGGTTAGCAGTAATTGCAAGATCAGTTCAGTAGCAACCGACCCATAGCAACGCATCTTCCTTCAAGCTCCACGAACACTCATTAATTACCCAGAATTCCCTCTCATCCTGGTATTCCTCACTTAGGGCCCCGTGCGATATCTATCAAAAGCCCGTGACTTAGGTACGGCCCCCACTTGCAACACTACCCCCTGGCAGTACGCAAAAGTGCGACCCAGGTTAGAGAACTACGTCATTGCCATGGGGCGTCAGTGGCTCATATTGGCCTTCAATGTGACTGCAGCCTTTGTGGAAACATGTTCTAATTTCAACGTTCGTATCCTCTTCTCCCAAATATAAAGACCCCGCACCCCCCCAATACTGAATATTCCCACTGCGGTATACTGTAATGGAAGACTGTGATGTAGGGGGGATCTTTAATATGAAGGGGGTGGGGTCCGGTACTGGTACAAGAAGTAACAGCAAAAACGACCGTGCCCCAGGGTTGGATGCAGTTGCGGGTTCCGGTAATGGCACAAGAAGTGACAGAAACAAAAAGATAGCACAAACAAGATGCACAATAGGGTGGTGGTAGTAGCAGTGGTAACAATAGCACGTGGGAAGGGTAGAAGTAGTACGAATACTGACAACAGCAAAAGGGCGAGATGATTATGTAAGCCGCGCACACTGGAAGTGGACTGCAGGTGATGAAGATGCTCGCGTGGATTGGCTTCACGGCACATCTCCTCGCTGCTTGGCAGCGCTGTTGCTTTCGGCATTTCTGGCTTTGACGATGGACAGAGCCGAACAAATTTCCCTGTTGAAAAGCTGTGTTGTTCTAGGGTCACTTGCAGGGACTCAGGTAGTAAAGCTTTCAGATCGATAGTTTGCAGAGCTGGATACCTGATGAAGGCTTTGACAGTCACGTGGAACGGCAATGAGCTAAACTTGAGCAACCCTACAAAAGGGCTGCATAGGCTTACCTGGACCTTCCCAATATCCACACTTCAGCCGCCCCCCTTCGCTGACCGTGACGAAGCACGCCTCATGCTAGGCACGACACACACCCTCACGTCAGCAGCCCTACACTCACGGGCACCTGTGGAATCAGTAGAACCTCCCATAACCCCTATAGAATATTCAAACTCACTCCGAACAATAATTCCCAGCATTTCGTTTTGGTGGGAGCGCTTGGCATTTGAGAGACTAGGTCCAGGGGAACTAGCTTTAAAACAGCTTACGCCCAGGCTTGCGCATGGTGGGCGGGGACCTCAGAAGCGGGAGCCAGCCATGGCATACATTTAGTATTTAAGGTGATCAGTATGGTCATCAGACTTATGACTTGTTTGCCTACCTGTGAGAAGGTTCAAGGGTGATACTCGGGATTCTGGCGCGTGTTAGGTGCTGTTGACAGGGCATGCTCGAGCCAAAGTCTGTTCAGCGTTTCCAACCCCAGCCCATACAGATTAAGCATGCTACCTTATTTACCATCGTCATATCTTGCAGCCCCTTATCCAGCGGTCTGATGGAGAAGTAATCGTCTAAGCCCAACTTCATGCTGGCAGCATTTGATACCTTCACGGTAATGCGCAGGGACTACCCCAAAACCAAACAAGACAAGGTTTGCCAATTTAACATAGAGGATGGTTCACCATGAGCCGAAAAGTGCTTCAAGGCCTGCTAGCTCTTGTTTCAGGCTTTCCTTGAATATTCCGGCCGTGTAGCACTGTGATTCGACTGTCCTCTACCTTACATCATCAATTCTCTGCAGGGCGTCGGGGTGCTGCACTTGGGCACCGGACACTCGGGCTTGTTTCATGCCGTAAAACCGGCTGAGGGGGTCTGTAAGCTTTCTCCCAAAGGAGATAGCGCCCTATGTATGTACACACATAGGATACACCCTCCAGCAAACCCACGCTTTACGTAAACAGGGCTGGGGTACTCTCTTTTATCCTCGCAGTTCCAAAGGGCGCGGCTGAACTTTCGTGAGGGGAGCGTGGTGCGGGGAAATTTTCCGACGCCTCCAACCAAACAGCAGAAAAAGCGAAGCGAACCAGTCACAATAAGTTTGTTCAACAATAATTTCAGAATTCGCAAATTCACAAATTCGAAATTCAAAAGTTCGCAAAATGGTTGGGATAGTATATCAAAAATCCCATGCCCTGGAACTTTCGAATTAATAGTCCAAAATTGAACGTGGGAATTTTAGGACTTGGGTCTTCGGGAGTTTCGGAATTTGCGAATTTGGGGAGTTTAGAACGCATTTTGGAGCTTTGAGAATCATTGGTCCAAAGCATTGACATCTTCAGTCCAAAGCTGCTGAATTTTGGAAGTCACTTCACCAATAATTTCAAACTCTGTAGAGTAGAATTCGTTTAGCTGCATTCTTTTGGAGAACTCACTTGCGCATAGCGTGTGATAGCGGTAGTCTTTGGTGCATTCAAGTTCTTCTACATGGGTTGCTCTCAAAGTTATGCGCCCCTTTTGGATTATGGGTTATCTTACGGCACCTAATATTTACCAAAGTGGGACCCTTATTTTGGGAACTACCCATACTTTACCTTTCACCCCAGACGCATCCGGAGCAATGGATGCAGACAACCTTGGCTTCACGCAAGCGACGGAGGCCTCAAACCTTGGCAAGGCTTCCAATCAACATAACTACCCCAAGGAGCTCAATACTACCCCTTAATTAAGGAATATGGCTTAATTCATATTACCTTAATACCATTTATATAGGATATATTCCATAATTAAAGGGTGTTGGACTGTCTGGGTATTAGCAAAACCTGACAAAGTGCCAAAAACAAAAAAAAGTAGGTCGTGGTACTGAAGACCTCCTGGACAATCTATATTCATTGTTTTTTTTCCCGGTAGTTCCTCAGGTTTTGGCAAGAAGTTCACTTCCAAGCTCTGTATTTTCTGCGCCCTTCCTCAGGTTTTGACAAAGATTTCTGCCCCGGTGTTGCCCAAATCCAACCTAGCCCAGGAAATTGGAATTCCTATTTAAGTGGCTATTGAAATGTGAAGCACATTTAATGAGGAATCTACAGAGAAAAGCCAGGAAGCCAGAACTTGAGAACAGAATTTGAAAGTAAGACAAGAATCACATTTAGGGTCCAGGGTTTACAGCACCTTTCATGAGTGACTAGACAGAGGAAATGAACGGCCAGGAGCGGAGAATCAAAGAGGTGGATTCGGGAATTCCCAATTAACTTGGAGGCAACCAGGACTCCAGGATTTTGAAAATTGCTGATTAAATTCGAAAAACATCTGTCTTTTAAGGAAGTAATATAGACAAAACCTCGGCCACGAAGAGATCATTTTCGTTCAGTCTCGTAGCGCATGTAGTAGGAGATCTACATGCAGAGAATCAAAACACGATATGAGAAGATCCCCTCACTCTGTGACGGATTCATGTAAGAAAATCAAGCCCGGAAAGGAAGATTCCATAGAACTTTGAAGCACATCTAGCGGGGCCTAAATGTAGAAGATCAAGATCTCTTGAGATTTCCTGCCGGGTGCCATGGAAAGGTTCCGTTGGTAATTGCTGGCAACTGATTCAAGCATGGTGTGGATGGTATTGAGAATAAGGTCCTACCAGACCCCTTTAAACCTGGAGAACCCTTTGTATAA
>CAJNIZ010013136.1:0-88396 GCA_905231905.1 Symbiodinium pilosum
GAAGGACTACCTACCGCTTTTGGCCGGTCACCATATCGTTTTGCAAGGTAAAGGTGAAACCTCAAAATGCGAACTGGGTCCAGGACTATATGGCTGTACGAAGTCTATTGCCTGTTGCTCAAATGAGCTATAGTCTAAACTCCTTGTACCCCCCTCAATAAGCTCTATGATACTTCCCGATATAATCTCCTATATAACCACCTTTTTAGGTGTTTAGACTCTAGCTCAAATGGTGCCAAACCCCTTCGCCAGCTGCCTTCGTAACCATGCAAGACGGGGAAGCCCACAGCCATGCTGTGCAAGTGCTTGCCCGGGATGTTCTGGAGAGCCTGGATTGCACCGAAAGAGTCAGAAGGACAGACTAAAGTGCAAGGGCCCATGCTCAGGTAGTGATCCAGCACACCAACACACGCCCCAGATGTTCAAGATCCCGGTATGGATAACAGGACGGGGATCCTTTTAGGACTGACGGACTCCCACGATAGTTGCTCCCCTTGGGTTTTTACCCTTGCTGACTCAGGAAGCTTCGCAGGCCAAGTCAAGATCTTGGCTTTGCATCTCGGATTAGTCCAAGGAGGTAAGCTACGTCAGTAGCCAAAGGTCCTTGTCCAGGTAGTCCAGCTGGCTTTCAGATGGCACTTCGCAGCAAAAAGGCCCTGCATTGCTCGCCTAAAGCTTGCCAAGGTGGCTTGCTGCGACATGATTGCTGTCTTGCACCGAAAAGTATAGGAATGCGCACGGTAGTGCCTGGCAATTTCGTGAGCACACGAATTAGCACACCTGCCGTAACCCTGAACTAGCAAAAACCGAGTGATAGCTGCTGATAGCGACTGCAATAACATCACCAACCGCCACACAACATACAAAAACCAGGGCATCTCAGGCACAGAGCTCCGTGGCGTCGGTCCGAGGCTCATGGGCGTGGTAGGGACCGAAGGCATCGTGCAAAGATCACCTCTGTCAAGCTTTGCTGGTCGCGGCGGCAGTCCCGGTTGCAGTGGCAGGGTAGCAGCGGCAGCAGCAAGAAGCAGCAGCAATTCAGCTCGGGTATATGCGCCACGTACGTTCTTGGCACTATGCTGGCTGAGGGTGACGGCAGTTGGCAAGCTATGCTTGGTAAGGCTCGGGGGGCCTGGCTAGCATTCCTGCTGCATTATGAGACGCCCACTGATTGTACTCTTCAAAAGCAGCCACTTAATTGCTTGTCGACAGCTATGCACCGCCCAGCCTGGAAGAAAGGATACATAGAGAGGGCGAAAAGCTGCGCCGTGCAGCATTGCAGCTGCTGAGATGCTCGGGCTCGACTTTTCCTGTCCGAAATAAGAACGGAAGTGGCCATCACGGTTCTTCATCATGGTAGTCATCATAATGGCTGGCAAACCCGTAGGATGCTTTGAAGTTCCGTTGCTGCCTTTGCCTTCTGTCGTTTTTGACCTGCCATTAGCAGCTTTCGTGTCATTTCCACTGCTCTCGTGACCATTTTCGCGGCCTGGCCTAGCAAACATGACCACACTTCCTTGGCGTCTTCGCGCTCTAGTCTTCTCATGCTAGTCCCTGGAGGTTTCCCGGTGAAGAATCCGGGTTCCTGCAGTGTCCGCTATCCAGAGCATCTAACCAGAACAACATTGCGGTCAAATGATTCCAGTGCATACGCCTACCTAAGCAGCCTTTGCATCCATTCCCAGTCCGTAATAACGTTCTTGTTCCAACTCATCCGACCAATGACCAGAGCATGATAATATTGCCGAGTGCCTGGCTGGCGCTGGGCGCCAGCTGCATAGGCTGGGACAGTGGGCGGGTCCCAAGGATGCCACTGAGCATCGAAATATTCTTGCCGCCCATTTTAGTGCCCAGGTTGCCGCGTTGCTCAGCGCCCAGCAGACCCATCGCACCAAGTGCAATGGGCTGTTGAGCCCGCGCAGGGCGTCTAAAAAGCCTGCTCTGGAAGCTCTGGCCTTGCAAAAAAAAAACCATTGCAGCGCTTTTGGGAAATTGCGGTGTCCAATTCATGTCGCGCTTCACTATGCACTTCCAAGCTTCGCAATTGCTTCCAAAAAAGCTGAGTGTCAAGGCCGGCACTCATTCTAGCAGATGCTCCGTGCACTGAAGTTTACAACACTTTCTGCTGAGCACCCTCATATAGCCTATCTGCCCCAGCACTTCGCGCACCTAGAGCCTAGAGAAGCAAACAAATCTCCTGCAATCGCGTAAACGCACAATTTCTGCAGATTTCCACTTCCAAAAAACGTAGTTTTCTTCAAAATGCCCGTGGCGCGTGCGACACAATCCTGAAAACTTGCGCGTCAACTTGACTCTCAAAAACCACAGAAGTTGCTGGCATGCTCTTTGAAACTTCCATGCCAGGCGCAGTACTTTTAACACATTTCTCAAGGCAGCCCGCTTCTGCACGCGTAAATCTGCCGCGCAACCCCCTGGGCCTGGCCTCTTCTCACTTATGAGTCTTCTCAGTTGAGGACTGAAGGCATACTGAATAGACATGAATAGACTTGACTGAGGCCATTGGACCTATAAATGCAGAACACTTACAATCACCTGTCTGTACTGAGCTGACGGTAATACTGTAAAGCTGCCGAACATCATGCATACCGTAGCCAGTCCGTGGGCTACTTGCACAAAGCAAATCTCAACTCTTACAGAACGCGGCGGTCGACTTGACCGGAGGTAAGATTTGCCTACCTTGGAACAAGTGTCTGTACCTGGTGTTGGCATGTTGAAGCCCCCTCCTGACACATTAAACTGAGAGACGACTCCTCTCAAGCCCTTTGATGTAAGTATACTACACACACATGCAATAGACAAATAGTTAAACGTCCAGCTGCAACCACTGTTTGAGACAGCTCGACCCTTGCTTCGCTTGCTGTGGCCTCGAGCAGGCTGTGCAGGGCCTCGGTGCTCTCTTCCGCGCCGCAGGACAGCAAAACCTCCTGTAAGCTGGAAACAGGCTGGCGCTGGTTGCTGTTAGCTAGAGCACCCATGTGACAGCAAGACTTCTCTCAAACGCAGGGAAGTAATTTCTTGGTCTAGTTTGTCGCGGTATGAGCTATGCCGGTCATGATTTACAAGGCACATCCGGCTCAACGCAGTTTGTTCAGGCTTTGGACATGGGAGGGGACTAGTGATTAGAGGCTCCAGGAGCCTCGAGGTCCCTGCATTGGTGCCAAAACTCCTTTATGCTTCTCCTAGGAAGGCGTTCCGCTTGTTGCCACTGTCTCGCAAGGACAGGATGCAACACTGATTTCGGGGCACATTATTGAAGGTTGATGATTTGGTGGCTGCAGGACTGCCCAGGATCCTGTGCAGGCAGCCACTGGACGCACCGGAAGCCAGCCAGCTGTATGAAGTTTGCACTGTCCTCAGCCCCAGCTTGCCAAGGCTTACCATGCTTATGCCCCATTCACTGCTACTTCGCTCCGCCCTTGCCGGACCATTGCGGCATGCATCCAGAAACCTGAACATCCGTTACCAAGTAGACCAAACAGTTCTATCCTTGCACTCAACAGAGCAAGCCCCTCTCAGACCGGTGGTCCTGGCCCTCATTTCCAGCCATCAGCGACTGGAATTCACCTTAAAAGCGCATTCAGGGATCTGTCGTCTTGGGGTCTCAGAGAGAGTAAGACACGATCAAAGCTTTGCGTTTCAAAATGTTGGGCCGAACCTCGTGGAACAATTGTACCTCTAGTTCGGCCTCTCATGCTACTCGGGCATGCTCCCTACCCCAATTCTTGGTTGGAATTTGCTGAAGGCCAGGAATTCTTGGGGTGCGTACAGCACTTGCCAGAACTCAACGCATGTTTCCTGAAACTCTCCAGCCGCTGGCCACCGTGCCAACCGAGAAAAAACGAAGCCCAGAAAGTGTCGGCATGCTTTCTGGCTCAAAGCGGCGTGCAGGCCCGGCGAAGCGCCCGCCAGGATCTGCCGTGAAGCCTGGCAAGCCAAATGAGTTTTGGTTTTTATTCCTAAATAACTTCTCTACAGAAACTACCCCTTCCGCGAAGCCCTTCCGAGAGTAGCGCTTGTAAACTTGTTTGTTTCCGCCTTCCGCGGCTGCTTCCGCGAAGGTTTTTCGGCTGAATTTCGGGATCTGCTTCCGCAAAAGGGCTTCGAAGACTACGCAAGGATTTCTGCACACGCTCTGTTCGGCTGATGCCTGGTTATAGAAGCAAGTTAGAGGATTATGCATGGATTAAGGTTATAAGGGGAACACATGGGATTCTATAAGGTTACCAGATTTCGGGCATGCCGCAAGTTCTGCAATACTTGGTTTTAAGTAACCTTTCTGGGAAAACCTGAGTTGCTGTTGACTTTGTTTTCGCGATCGCTCGCGCGGGCTCTTGCGCAATGCGGCACAGGGCTACGAAGAGGAACTGGAGCTGGAGCTGGTAGGAGGAGGAAGACTCAGAAGATTCATCCAGAAGCAAAGGTAGGGGTATGGATCCAGTGTTGCAATTCGGGCTTCCGCGGACCTTCCGCGGACCGTCCGCCGAGCTAACGCGAACGTAGCGTGCCCAGAGATGCTTTTCGGATAACTTGCATGAATGGTCCCAGGAAGACATGCTCCTGAAAGCATTCTAGTGGCTTCGTTCAGGGCTTCAAGGTTGTGGTTAAGCCGCAGGAATTAACTCTAGGTCTGGTTCGACTTGCATGTTGATAGCCGGAGTTTCTAAAAACATGAGCTTCCGCAAGCCCTTCCGCGAAGAAATGCTTCTGCAGAGCTTCCGCGCGCACAGGAAAATCTCGTTTTCGGGCGAAGATTTGAAGAGCTTCTGTGTGACGCAATTATAATTGATCTACCGTAAAAAATTCCGCTGCTCAGATGCGCTTCCCCTCGCTTGCACATTCAAGACATCAGTTATATTCCGTTATAACATGGCAATAACCATACTTTTTTTTTGCTGATGGTGGTAATACGTAGCTTTGGTCAGTACAAACATTGCTCTGACTTGTGTTTCACGACCACGACCACCACCGCCGCCACTATGGCTACTCTAGACTACTGCTGCTGCCGACACTACTCACTCTCTTGTCAAGAGGCTACGACACTGTCAGTGGTAGTTTGGCCCTGATGGCGGCTGGTACGATGGGTATTGCCGTGCTCGGCGTAAAGGGCTCTTGCCAATACGGCCACACACCTGTTGTCATCAGGTTCATGCTAGTTTCATCCAATGTCCTCCTTGAACCGATCATCCTTGCTATGCTTATGGGTGCTGCTTCAGTCTTCAGTACTTCATGTAATTATGCCAAGCTCTGTTTACTCCTGTCAAGGCTTGGGTCGGCCTCGTATGAAGTCTGCTTGTCCATCCGACTCTACCTGTGAGGGGGTTCGAGGTTGCACACGAAGCTTCCCTGATGCGAAATTCAAATAACTACTACGATCATCAGAAATTAGCCGCTTCCGCAAGAGACTCCTTAAAGGCTCTATGGCCCTAAGCTGCAATGGTGTCTCTTCATTCCCTACTCGCCCATGGCCGAGGTTTTGCAGAGGAAAGGATTCCGCATACACCCATCACATGACTCGCAAGTTTTCCGCCTGGGCAACCACAAGCTACATTGCGTCAGCTTTCTTCGAACTAATCATTTGCGAGTGGATTGTCTCAGGCTTTCTTGCGTGGGCCTGCCGCGGTGCTGCGCGCTGCAGCTCCTCAAAAGGAAGGCTGTGCGGCAAGGGATGCTGAATCATATTGGCTCTAGCCTCGCGTGCGGCGGCGAGAACGAGAATCTCCGAAACCCGCGGAAAGAAGCGAGAGATGGGCCTGGGCGTTGCAACTACTTTGCTCAATGGAACAGCTGAGTGTGAGATGTGTGAGGCATCTGCCAAGGCCAGGACTAAAGCATCAGCCAACATGAAATAAGTTCTGCCGTGGATCTTTCCTCCATGGCTGACTACCTGACTACCTACAGAACAGCGTGCTAAATCAAAAGCCGAGTGGAAATCGGAAACCTTCTGTGAGGCTTGCTCACCCCTAATGCGTCACGAGCCCAAAGCCACAAAAGCCGGGGCGCACAGCTGGCCGGAGGAAGGCTGCCGGGATGGCGGAGCCCCACTCAGAAAGGTCCTGGCAAATAACTTTCATCCGGAGTCGCATGAGTCGCCGAAGTTCAGCACCCAGCACTCCAACACCCAGCAAATCCCAGAGCAATGAAAGCCTGCGAACGTCTAGGAAAGGAAACCTCTTGGGGGGCTCCTGGCAGGCGCTCGGCCCGGATTCATAGATGCACCTGACAGGGTGCAACGATCCTGCTGGCCTTGTTGAAAAGCTTATGTGTCCCTGAGGCCAAATAAGAAATGTTCAGGGGAAGGGTTGCGTCCAGCCTGGGGCCTAGGACCAGAAAACAAATGTTAACGACACTTGTGGACCCACGGGCTGTGGATCAATCCCCACATTGTCGTGGGCCCTCGGCCTTCCGCCCCCCTCTTTTGTGGCCTATGGCTACATATCTTTGCTGCAAATGCTTGGTACACACATGCCACACGAAACGGGTTTGTGACAAAGCTGCTTGTCGCAAGCGAGGCAATTCTGTTTACAAGCCCATGTCGCGAAATGGCCTCCCAGGCATGTTACAAACCCAGAGTTTCGATTCACAGCTGCATGAATTTCCAGAATGATGTGTCGATCAGTCAGCTACTGTAGCATCTCCACTCCTTGATCTCATATACAGGGTTATCCTCCCGGAACCCCTCTTTCCAAACCAGGACCTTGTCGTTCGTCCGGCGCTGGCCGCCCCTTTCAACTGCGCTACGACCGCTGCGTCCACGGGAGCGCCTCCGCGGCAAATGCATTTTTCACTCTCACAGAAATCACGCTGAGGCATCTTGACCAGTGCCAAGCACTGCAGGTCCTGAACTGTGCTCTGTCTGAAAGAGAGCCAAAGCTCCCAGGCAAGCTTCTCTTTGTCTGATATCAAGGCCTGGAGGTCCAAGCATCAGACATTGAGGAGCGAGCCTTCACACCTGTACGTATCAGTAGGGTTACTCATGAAGTTCTTACAACTTGGGTTCTGATCTCACGCTCCAACACTAGCCCAACAAACTGCGGATGGGACCTTCTCAGATTAGAAATATCGGATGGAGCTGCATGCATTGCAAACCTTGTCCGAGGAGTCAGACATTCATTCATAGGCTTGACCACACAGTCATCCCAAGTTCCCTGTTTGAAACATCTTGGGCCTCACGGACTTGGATATCTTTGCGAGGGCAAAAGGTCAACTGCGTGCAGTTGTCAGAAATGGTGGTGGGTCAAGAGCGACTCGCATGCAAAACTTCGGATTGCTGTTTCCCGGACAGAATCAACTTTTCAAAGTTGCTGGCCTGGTGATATGACGAAGAAGACGCAACGACATTCAGTGGTCTCCTGGCTCACACAAAACTTCTCTTCTCCGCTTTGAAAACTGGGTAGCAAGAGTTAGTTTGGAAATGGTTTCTGGCGAGGCTATGGCAGAGGTGGGATGTTGGCCCTGCTTCTACCTCTAGCATTTCTGCATCAAGCATTACACGCATTTCTGGGTGAAAGATTATGAGTCAATCATTGGGCTTAAGTGCTGCTATGCCAAATTTTCTAGCTATTTCGGCGATCCTCGATGTTGACCCTGGCCGGCTCGTCCTCACAAGCCTGGTGATCGCCTGGCACTTTTCAGCTGGGGGCTCCCGGGGTTCCTCGGCGAGGTCTTGGTGTAACTTGGGCGAATTTCTGCCCCGCTACATCTGCTACAAGCGGCTGCTGACAAAGCGGTGGCCTATGCATATCACACAGTACAGTACAAGCTTCCAAACCCCCCAAGCTGCCAGGACAAGCATCGGCTGCACCCATGTCACTGCAACAGGCAGCATCGCAAGCATCAGTTGCAGCTTTCCAGCCCACCCCCAGTGGCGCGAGCATTAGCAGCTCCACTCATCCGCCCCCAAAAGCCAGCATAATGAGCATCAGCTTCACCCATCGCACTAGCAACAGCTAGCATGATGCGCATCGGATGCAACTAGGCAAGGAGGTCAGCACGAGAATCCCATCATGGGTTGGAGTGCCACATTCCAACTGCCCTGTCCGAGTGTCTCGCTCCATACTTCGCAGTTCCATAGAACATGCAGCTGGTATAGCGCCTGCGCAGCTAAATCCGCCGCGTTCCAGGGTGCCGGCCAGGCGCCTGCGAGAACCACAACGGGAGAGAGCTGAAGATAAAGGCCCTTCAGCTCGGAGCGTTTAGCTACTGAATCTCTTGGCAATATCTGTCACAGCGCAAGCTGGCTAGGGATGAGCCCGCGGTGTGAAGACTCCAGACTCCGGTGTGACTACATGAATTATTCTGAGTTCCTGAAAACTTGTGTGAAACTTTTGCAGGAACATCGCCGCGCATGTTTCTGGTAGCTAGGCCCCGTACAATAGCATCTCCCTTCAATAACCGTCCAAATGAAAACAAGAAATCTGTCCTGGCCGCCTAGCTGAAGTATGTTTGTGAGGAAACTGAATCGGTTCCCGGCGCCTCGCCAGGAGGCGATCCGCCTCCTCGCCCCCCTGCGGCAGCAACAGCGCGTTACTTGCGGCAAAAAATCATGATAGGCCAGAAGGGCCCATCTTTTACAGCACACCCTGCGTAGCCTAGGAGACGATACTTGGCGTTCAGTATACGGGGATCCTGTGTTCTGGCTCTCAGCAGCTCTGAGTAGGAGCTCTCCTGGGAGATGCCGACGACGTAGATGTCGGCATGCCTCCGCATGGGGCCTTGAAGGCTGCAACAGCGAGCTAGGTGGGGAATACATGTTGAACAGTATGACATGCTGAAGCAACTTGTGTTTTCCAAAGTCTCCTGCCGCACCAAGACTCCAAGACTCTGGGCGTAAACTCACGTTATAATTGACATGTCAGTATGTCCACGCGCTAGCCGCGGAATGCTGGTTGGAGCATACAGCTGCGTAGACTCACTGTTCTGGGCCAGTATCCTCATGGACCAAATCCTGCCAAGCGGCCGAAGCACTGCTACTTCGCAGCGCTCATCGACCCACATGTGGGATACACTGTGAGCCAAACAGGAAGTTGCGAAGGGAGCAGAAGATATGTGTTCGAGGCGGGACGCGCATGTAACTTCGATGTATTGCTCAGCCCTCCAGCATCTTAAGAACAAGAAATACTTCTGGCGGCCTAAGACACTGGAAGAAATCTTGTGAGAGGGAAACACGGCGCACTTCTAGACTAGCTGCGCATAGGTGCGCCCTTGCACAGCGGTTCTTAGAAGGCCAAGCAAGATGCAAGCACGAAGCTCAGGCTCTCGTGGTTTCTGCTCAAGCTTTAAGCAAGGTGTACGCAGAAGTGGAGATGCAGGGTTTGCATGGAGCATTTGGTCTTGGCATGCTTTCGACCTTGTTGCCATTCCCGGCCCCAGATGAACCCCTCTCTCCCAGAGGCGATTGACCAACAAAGCTGAACGCCTTTGCAATCTTGCGTGTTCTACACTGCCACCACTGCCAACATCTGCCCACGGGAGCTGACGAGGTAGTCGCATCTCTGAATTTGGTTCAGCGATTCCCCACCCAAGTCGCATGACAACATCTCAATTACACGGCCGCAGTCGGCATCTGCTCATGGCAGCTGACAGCTTCCTCAACCTCACATGTCCAGACTACGATTGACAAACAGTGCCATTGTTGCAACGGCCAACATGTGCTCATGGCAGATGGCAGGTGACAACCTTCGCAAACTCAGCATTTCTTCGAGCGATGGTCTTGATGATCTCACTGCGCTCCTAGGTGGAGTTTCCTCAGAATCCGGCAGCTGGACGATGGTCTCACGCGCAACTCAGCCAAATGCGATAAGCCCGCAAGACATCATGAAAGCCAAGTCACTGCAAGCCTGATGCATTTTTCAGCCTGCTCCAGCACTCGCCTTGGCAGGCTCAACGGCATCCACGTCGCCTGCAGACACACGGTTCGATTCGGAATTGCGGCAAAGCAGGCCAGGTCAGCATTCATGCAAAGAGCCTGCGCTTCATCTGGCTGAGTTCGTGTCGAAAGCGGCCTCTCGAGCCTCGAGGACATTGGCTGCACCTGGCTGGGTCGCGAGTCAGAAGGGAATGCAACGGAATGCAGATGAATCACGTGCCATGTAAATCCACACCAAGTTCAAGAAAGGTGTGCATTACATTGACCTGCCCATCCACAAAAGTGAATTACTTGGTTCTAGTTGCAGACCGGCAACGTAGAGTGTGGATTGTTCGTGGCGAGGCCTAGACATCTGCCGCACAGAGTGCACCTGCCATGCGCAGCTTCGTGCACGACCCCATCGACGAAGGAGTCCGACTTCTACAAGTTCGTTCTGCAGGTGTCCGTATAATTCGAGACGTCCACCTGAAGGACCAACTTGCAGGGGCCGTAGGTGAGGTATCGTTCGCAGCGGCTGAAGTCATAATGATCAGCCGCAGCGTTTGCTTGTACCCAGGATGTGTAGTAACACCTTCGAAAACTCTGGCACCACATTCGGAAGGTAGATTGCGTTCTTCCCCCATCCGTGATAGACGTCAAGATCTTACCGTCCAGCTTTGCGAATTGAAAAGTCCTTTGGCAACATGACAAACAACTTTGCATCCACGTGTCCTGAAAGTTTTGAGGCCCTTGCCATGGCGACCTCATTTGCAGGCGGTAAAGCCCGGCATCGGCGGCGTGGAGTTCGGCCTGTTGGTGAGGTCTAAACATCTTCTGTAGCAGCGCAGATGTTTGCTCCACCCTCAAAACAAACCAGAGGGACCTGTGCCGAAAAACAAGTTCTGTCCCTGTCAACCTGGAACTGGTGACCCACACGCTGCAGGCTAACAGGGTCAGAGCATCCTAGACTTTGGAATAGTTTTGGACCAGACATAATGCATGACCACTGGAAACATCCTGACATGCCTACCGCAAGACCCCACGGCAAATCTGATGATGGACATCAGTCAAACTGGCTGCGGTATACGTGACACAGCAATTGCTCATCAGGTGCCTGTCGAGGCATTTGCCACTTTCCCTCGAAAGCTGCCGATGCATCTGCCATTTGCCTTCGAAAGCTGGATCTCGGCCCTCAGCAGAGGAGCGTTCTCCGCTAGTGCCACGTACCCAGCAAACATCAAATCGCAGTCCACACCTCAGACCCTAAACCTTGCTTTGTCTGAAAATGTTTGAAAGCTCAGCTTCAGCAAATCAAGGCACCAGATCATCACCTTTCCTGCAAGTAGAACCCGGAAGCGCGGCGGATAGCCATGTCATAGAGGGTCCCGTCCTACACTCTCACACCTGCCTAACATGGAAGCTCAAACCATCGGTAGACCAATATGCCTATATTCATTGTCCATGATGCACATGATGTTGCCTTTGCACATGCAGAATTTTAACTACCTGGCAGCAGGCCTCGCATCGCCTGCCAAGTATTCCTTAAACCCTAAGACCTGAAGTCCTTGTTCGGCGCAGTTTGCCCACAGCCACACCATCGCGCTTGGTCGAAACTGACATCGCATGGAGCGATGCAGCCCTGGACTTGCTATCTGTTGAGTAGGATTCTTGGGGTTTAGGGGTCAAGGTGTAGAGTTTAGGGTTAAATTGTACGGGGGAGCCGGATTGTGCAAAGGCAATGCATGTCAACTGCGGACATACTTACTGATCAGGCAGGGATTGTTTCGAGAAATTGACAACCAGTCGTATCCTTCTTCAACAGTGCCATTTTGTAGGGATACAGGGGCTACAATACGGACACTAACAACCGGCAAGTGGACGTTTGGGCAAATGCTGCCGTAAGATTATGCCCTTACTTCACAAATTGTGTTCCTTATTACCTAGGATACCGTTCAACACTCTGATATATAGCCTCATATTGTTCTTCCCCGTTGGGTCTTGGCATAGGACTGAAATGAAAAGAAACCCTCTTCAAACATGACGCAGAAATCTTCAGGCAAGTCATGGGGGTTGTCCACTCAAATGCCCTATTGCATGCTTAGGAAACCAGCTCTTACCGTACAATCTGACCATAGGTATCACGATGCAGTGTCACCTCATTCTGCTCGAGAAGCCGATCATTCCTTGGCTCTCCAACTGTTGGATTACGTACTTCGATGGCAAGAACCCAAAATCTGCAAAGATGATGAGCATGGCATTAAAAGTGTGAAATTGCGGCAGGGGACAAGAACTACTTGTCCCTATCCTCATCATGATCTCAAAGCCACGTGGAGCAGGGCATATGGCACGGGCAGGGCTTCAGGCACAGGGATTTCTACATGTCACGCGCTCACTGCGCGGCTTAATTCAACAAACCTCGCCCTGACCCCTGAACCATCAGCTTGATCTTGTGGATGCAGCATATGCAGGGGTGCTTCACGAAATGAATGCAGCGAAAGAATCACGAGGCGTTCCGCCGAGCTGAAGTGCAGGACGGTGGCCTCATCTTGATTTGTTGGCTGCCTTATAACAAAATGCTGACAAGCTCAAAGTCCCATACTGTCGAAAGGAGTCATGAAGTTTAAAGCTTTTTTTGGCGTCCCTCCCAGTGCATACCGGACTGTGCACTTCATACCGTGCAAGATTTTGTTACACAAGGCACCGCAATAATGCACGCTTCAATTCCCAACGGGGAAGAAATATGTAATATTGCAGCATGACCAAGCTCCAAGGACCTGCCAGGTGCTACTGGACACCTCTTGTGCAGAATAAACGAAAGCAGGTGGAGCGAGACTCCGGTACCTAGCACGCTAGCCGCTAGCCAAATGGGAGTGGCCACGGCTTGAGCATTCCAGAACTCCTGTCCAGCCGTCACCAAAGGTGATGCCCGGCTGTACACGCAAGTGGAGACAATCTACGAGCTGTTCCTGGGTGCTTGTTCCACGCTGTTTGGATTTTGGATTTCTGACCCGTGTTACTCATGAAGCCCCAGGTCTTTGAAGTGATCAAGACCTAAACATTTTGCGAGTGCCTCGCTAACTTCCGGCAAGGCCCAGGCCGGCTCCATCTCCTTGATGAAGGCTTGATGAAGCAACGACCTGAGCAGCTTCTCCTACAGCCCGTTACTTACGAAATGACATTTCCATGGTTGCTACCTCGAGGTTGGAATAAGGACGGGCATAGCTTCTCCAAGGAACTGCAACGCCAGCTGCTGGGACGACTAGCAGAGAACAGTATCCGTTCTGCAGACTCAATGAGAGGGGCCTGCACACATACGAACATCAGTCATACTTATAGAGCCCAAGCCTGGAAATTTCCTGCGAGCTATAGGGCAAAAGGGACTGCTATGTTGGTCATGACGACTCTGTTGCATGCACCAACGAGAATGATTTCAGACCTGAATTGGCCGAACAGATCACCAAAAACCTGAGCGCGCGCGCAAAGAGTCAAGAGGCCCTAGTTGGGGCACATTCCTTACGCCGCCCCAGTCTCTGATACGTTTCCTCAAAAGACATAGTAAACGAACATGTCCATCATGATGTTCAGGGCAGAGAGGGACAAGATTAATCCCTTGCTCCTTGGTATGTATCAGCCCCTATTACAGCCTTCTATCATACCTACGAGACATAATATTGCGGGAAGGGTTTGTTCCCCCTTCTGAGCAGCTGACTGCGGCCCGCAGCTTGCCCCGGAGCCGCAGGAGATGGTCTCGGATACGCAGTACAGTACATACTAGGGGCAAATAGGGATTGTATAGGGTTTGGGGAGATATGTGTATATGTGTCATAAATATATACACATATTTCGGCAGGGTGTAAAGTGCGGTAAGGCCCCTGCAACACACTACATGGCGCACCCTTCTTTGGGGCTTGGTGGTGTGGCTAACCGTGGTAGGATTTCGTGGTGAAGTGGCTGACACCAGTGACGCATTGAAGCTGCCCTGTCAGAAACCAACGGAATGTTCCTTTCAATGACGACTAGGAGGCAAACTTACAGTACGAGCGGCACAAGCAAATGACACGGCAGAACTCATGCATGTAAGACTTGGGCCTCAAGGCCCTCGCAGGCTTGAGGTCCAAATGGATTTTAGAGAACTGGCCACATTGTGTGGGAAATTGAAGCGTAGTTACATCTCCACATTGGACTTGGACGCGCGCTCTCACACCCAGACGTGAAGACAAAGGGCAAGACAATGTGCTTTGCAATCTGCGGTGCTTCCTGGCCAGCCTCTCTGTCTGGGTGCCCTCGCCTTAGAACCTAACTCCAGCCCAGGAGCTGAGACAAGAAAGCTTTTCAATGGCCCTGACTCCGACTGATAGTGCAGGACCGCGCCCACCTGCTCACTGCTTCAGGATTGGCTGACGCATTGGATGCAGAGTTAGGGTGCCTGGTCTCTCACCATGTCTAGAATACCGTCAGCTGAATGGCTCGCAATAGCTAATTTGTGTTTTTTGTGTGCAGTGCTGCTTGTGCGTGATTGCTGGCAAGCAACCGAAGCCACAGACATGCTGTATCTCAAGCTATGCTTTGCTCAACAGCCCCACCTTCCCAAGGGTAGAGCGCAACAGCTGCCCCAGAGACGCATTCAGTGGCCGCCCGCGCTCCCTCACAGACATCTTGCCAACCAGCTGACCTGAAGCTAAGACGTGTGTGCTTATTACATATCTGCTAGACCAGCTGGGTTTGGATCTCACACCCTCTGTGCTGCGCACCCACTTCCCATGTTGTGGAGCTGTGGAGCTAACGTTAGAATCAGCTCAAGATGGTAGGAGGCTCAGGTTCCCTGGAACTCCATCAAGAGAGGGCCGGTCACCGGCTGTGTCTGGTCCGAAAAAGGGACAGGAGCTCGCAGACTTGCGGACTTAGGGTGAAGACACAAGATTCAAAATGAAGCCCTTACCCCTGGTTGGCATGTTGAGTTCGTCCGCCTGCGCTAGACCACGTAGGAGTCGAATGAATGAAAAGTGTTGCTGCTTGAACTGCTTCAACAGGACAAGCATGAGCACGTCCAGAATATTGACTACAACTGTCATGACTGCACCAGGAATCACAACCAGTTACCCATAGTTCCTCTGCTAGAGCTACTAAGCCCTCCACCTGACATGTCCAGCTCCATCAGCCCAGGGCTCAGCTGCTGTGACCGCTGTAAAGTTTGTGGGAAGACTCTGTCTAGGACCTCAGAGACCATCGTTGCAACACGCAGGATATAATTCGACGACGGCCCTGATAAGTGAGCAGTTTACACTGACAAAGCCTTTGCTTGTCCCAGCGACAATTTAGCTGTCGACAACACTTTGTGATTCTGCGATCGGAGCCAAAGTACTCATCAAAACCCGCCTGCTAAAACTAGACTCAAAACCTTGGCTATGGTGATCACTGGTCAGTCACGGCTTTCTACCTGAGATTGAACAGATCCTGCTCATGTCTCCGGTTGTCACATACTTGTTTTGAATAGTCGGCCCCCGCCTCACTGGTAGCTGCCAACACCACCTCATCAGGTATCCTCCACAGATGGGGCTCATTACTGTAGCATCTGGCTCCGCGGCTTTTGCTTGCTTCATCGTTTCTGGCTACATGTGTCCGTGTGCTTTAGAATCGCCTCTTGCAGAATCCCTGCACTACACCAAGGCCTCCTCAGACTTGCCCAAATCTTAAACGGCACCCCACAGCTCCACGCAAAAGACTGCATCCTCATCTCCAGGGAGCCCCATGGCGTGCCCACCCTCGACCCACGACAGACAGATTTACAACGCTGACAGCTTGCTCTGGAAGCAACGTCTTGCCATCCGACCCCTCTATTTGCAAGTCCTGGTCTGCAGTGCCACCAACCGTACAACCAGCTCCAGCTGCGGTGATGTCAGTGTGCCCGGAAGCAATACCTTCGAGGTATCGACAAAAGAAATCTCGAGCTTGCCCAAAAGCTACTGAGCACTGCTGCCTTGGAGTTGGAGAACACCCTCCCAGGTCTCTTGGGAGGAAAGGATGTTCAAAGGCCATTGTTGATTTGTGCAGTGATGGCTGGGCGGATGGAAGCAGTTTGCAGCGAGACACGGGTTATGTCGTTTAAGCATGAAAGGTTCTGTTCTTGAAACATACACGCATTCATGAATCCTGTTGTCCTGTTGGTCCTGCTGCTTGGCAGGAAGGAAGCGGTGAAGATCCCCTCCAGAATCTGGAAGCTTGCTTGCTTCAGGACCCTTGCACGTACTGGACCTGCAGCCAGGCCGGCTTCTACGGTCTGGGCGGGAATGTAAAGGCAAGAACACAAGAATATATACAAATATGGGTAATGGAAGTGGCCGCCAAGGCCTAGAGAATCCGAGGTACAAAGAGGACCTGTCGTGCGGGCACTTCTTGGAAGGACAGTCTCTGCTCGGGCAGGGAGGCGCGGCAGGACAGCAGCGACCAGCTTGGGAGCCTTTGGCAAAACAGCTAGGGTTTAGGGTTTAGGGTTTAAGGTGTAGGTTCTCTTTGTTTTTAAGGGTTTGAGGTTTAGGGTCTATTTGCAACAAGCAATGTGGGGGTTTCCCAAAATTAGGGATATCTTGTTGGGGGTCCCCATAAGAAGGATCATAGTATATAGTGGGTCTATATTGGGGTACCCCTATTTTGGGAAACTATAATGTTGTTATGCCCTTGGCCTGCGGCTGGCACCAGCTGAGCCCATGGTGGAGTCCAAGATCCGCAGGCCCACGCCCTTGGAGCGGAAGTGGGTGACCACAGCCTGGTGAGAAGGACAGGTCTAAACCCAATCCCTCTGATACTAACATAAACGGGACAGTACTCGTACATAAAGATAATCATGAAACATTCCCCCGCATGACATAATTGTTCCGTATTTGGAGTACCTAATATTGCGATCGGGGGGGTGTTCTGGAGAAAGTTGGTTCGCATATCACTGAAGCTTGTTGTCTGGCCAACCCTGAAAATTGAAAATCAGCTCTAAACCGTGCGTGGTAGTTTCCATTGTCTTCTCCATTCTCCCTACACACTCTCCCAATCCCACCCCACAGACCTCTGGATGGAGGGCGCAGCCGCGAAGCTCTTCCAGCACGCGGGGGTCCAAGAAACTCCTGACAGGCTTGCCTAGATAATCTTGGGCTCCTCGCTCTTCTTGTTGTGGCAATGTTTACCACAGCCAGAGGCCCAAAAGATTCCATAAATAAGGAAGGCTCCAGGATATCCCAATTGCAGAAGTCCAAGCAGATCCCACTAGCATGAGGCATGAGAAGCCCTGAAGCTTACACCCGGATCCTTTGGAAGATGAAGCCCCAGTCGAGCAGTGGCCAAGGTTCCTGGCCTCAGCGACCGCAGGCGTTTAGAGTGCCTCTTCTCATAATCATAACTGTCACTGCAAGCAGAACTGCTGGCGGGCTGCACGAGCGGCCGGAATAAGCGGCTAAAATACGCGAGGCTCTTCAATGCTTCCTGCCTGAGATAAAGTCAACCTTTCGAAGCTGTGGGCATGGGTTGTGGGCGAGGCAATAGGCGTGTATTCTGATTCTCACCACTCCGAGACTGTTCTAGTCCAAAACTTTTCATGGAGGACTATGGCCTGCCCATCCAGGGTAGGCAACCCTGCGGAGAATCAGAAATTGGGTTCGGAGGCAATTTTGCAAACGTAAGGCCTGCAAGGGCACGACTCGCCACGGCTGCGGCGCCCCAAAGGTGAAAGGCCTTGCGTTGGAGTATGTACTATACATTGGGGTTATATGGGGATAATGGAAAAGAAAATGGAAACTACTATAGTATATTGGGGTATATATTGGGGTCATTGGGATAATGGAAAATAGAACGGAAACTACTATACTGGGTATATATTTTAAACAATATATACATATATTGGGATTACTTCGGGGAATCTGGGCTTCTCCCTTCAGCTGGTTCAAAGCGGTTGAGAAAGAGAGAAATAATCTCTTTTGAGTCGGCACCTTAACCAGCGAGCCTGGATCAGCTGGCGTACCAGGTTCCGGCCATGTCCTCAGAGATCTCCGGAATTCTTTTGAATGATACTGGAATTGATGTGAATAAAGTTCCGTTACGGTCCTTCGGGCTCAAGCATGGAAAGTCTCAATTGATTTTGGCTGGTTGGCCAGTTCACAAAACCAGGGCGAGGAGAAACTAGGATGCAGGGGAAGTTGCGTCGGGTTGCTCTGCGTATGGAAAGGTTTCTCAATGCACGGTACACTTGATTGTCTCGCATGTAAGACACGTCCTTGCAATTCGAACTTCAGCACTTCCCATCCGGAACATGGAAACAACAAGCGCAGCCATCCAGTCCAAGCTGCTGCGAGCGCCCCCCATCCTCAGTCTCTCGCGGAGTCAGATATGACGTCCCTGCAATTCTCCCACGGTCCGTACACAAGAGGCCTAAAAAGGGCGTAAGAGACTTGAGCCTCAGACCTTGGCTTAAGCTCCTGGGATAAGCCCTTCTTGACTGTCAGGCTCATCCTGCAAAGCCCCTAACATCCCCAAAGCATTCCCAGTGGAAGATTCAAACCAAGGCCCGAAGAGTCCTGAACAACCGAGAGTCAGGATCAGGGTGAAAGCTCTCAATTCCAGCCGCATCAGGGCCTCCCAGAATTGATGCGCCTGCAAACGACAAATTTGTGGACATGCTCGAAAGTTCTTCAGGGTTTGTGGGTCTGGATTACCCTTTGTCAGCTCATGATGAGGATGTAAAGGATTAGGTTGGCTTCAGAGCCGGTAAATTTCCCTTAGCCAGTCTTGAGCCGACTTTTGGTTTGGAAAGTTGCACAGGCATATGGAGACTAAGCCGTGTAGGTGCAAGCCTCAGAGGATTGCCAAAAACTCTCTGGATGTTGGGCTTCCTTTATTTAATCAATGGCCATGACGCGAACGGCAAGCTCCAAAGGGGGATGTGGCCAAGCTTTAAAAACCGGGATCTCCGCATAGCACAATTAAAACTCATCCAAACGGTACCCTTTATTTCGAGAGCAACAACCATTTTGCTAATGTCGGAGTTGGGTCCATCGTAAAGGGGCGATGTGTTCATCAACGCCGCGACCATTGAGAACCCCCCCCCCAGGGGCCAAACGTTACTCTGTGCTTCCATTTGCAGCAAACTTCTTCGTCCCTGCCCCGACTCCTGGCCACATACCACTCGGATACGATGTCCTGAGACAGGTCATGCCATCAGCAGACTTTAGCTTGACAGTTGGACTGCGCAAAAGGCAACAATGGCACACTTACTTGGCAGTGAAGGTTGCAGCTTTGCTGGCGAGAGTCGCTGAGCTAAGAAGGCTGGAACACAACAGCCACGGCTGCTTGTTCCAGGTTGCAAGAAGATGTAGAGCCTGAATCAGCCCTCATCTTGGCTGACACGGTATGACATCAGCAAACATAAACATCAGGGTTCCCCTACGTGCTTGACCCTGATTGACCGCCCCGCACCTACAGTCAACGGTTAAAGGAGGAGCGCAGTAGCCAAAGCCACGTTGCCAACAAGCCACCGAGCCAAACTTGGCCGCTGCAGCAAGAGGCTCCTCTAAAGTCTCAAGGCTTCGAATCCAGCTAGAAGGGTTTTACAGCCCATCCTCTCCAAGGGTCCAACATGATCTTGCTGCAAGTGCTCCGAGCCTCCTTATGCTGCGAGAAATAATTGTGCAGCTAGCTGCTTGGGGTCACATGACCCAAAATTATGAGGCAAATGCTTGAATGCATCGCTTGTCGTTTGATGATACTTTGCAGCGTAGATCATGACTCCTAGGTGGAATCCTATGAGTGCTTGGATCTGGCAAGCAACGGCGCAAAAGGGCCTGGCGAATGACAATATGTAGCCATACGCGCAAACAAGGAGAAGCTCTGCTATCAGTAGGTCGTACCCAAGCGAGGTCCTTGTGGAGCTGGGAAGGATCCTTAGTTGAATTCGTCTGTCTTACAAGCCAGTGTTGCGAAACCTGGACGATGCCCATGTTCACTGCATCTGCAATACAAGAGACAGGCTACAAATTTCGCCGCTGTACTAGTACCCACTACTTCAACACCCCTACCGATGATACCACAACGTTTTCTTCTTCTGCTACCAGCAGAAGCACCAACACTACTGTTATCAGGATCACCGTCAATGCTGATTTTGCTGGCATCCTCTGTACTGCGGAGACTCTCACTGGAACTGACTCCCTCTGCTCTGGCCTGTCTTATTGACACCACTGTTGTTCTTGCCAGCTTCTAGACCTGAATCGCCACTGAGACTGATCATTGCCTCATCATCTCTTTACAATTCTGTACAGCCCGGGCGTCCGGAAGGAGCGCTGGCGCCATCGCGCTGAGGCACGAAGCACTCCTACGATGCGGCGCCTTTCCTGAGGGTCACTTTTCCTTTTTGGATGGGGTTCTGACCAGGTTTCAGGAGTTCTTTCTTTTTTCTTTTCAGCTAGCTTTTCCCTGTCTGACACATGACAAACTCCAGGTAGGAACAGTGCGAAACTCTGCATCAGGAGAATTGAACTTTCATTTTCGGAACTCTGGAGCAAATTTGTCGCCATAGCTTCTGAAAGCAAGTCAGCAGACCCATGCAACACCACAGTTTGGATCGTGCAGCTTGCAACCGGAAGAATGAGCTGGAATGTTATCAATAAATTGCCAGTCAAAAAGGTCATGATACACATGGGGATCGGTTATGATGCTTGATGTAATAGTCTTGGGCGGGGTGGTTGTCACAGGGCGTTGGCATGGGTAAGGGAGCACAGAATCAGGACACAAAACCTACCAGTATGCTGAGCTTCTCTTTAGCTTCATCAGCAAACGTTTTGGCCAATGTTGTGTAAGCTTCCTCGGCCTAACACTGGTACCTGGGTTCGCATCTTTGAGATGATAGGGGCGCTGATCGAAAAATTATGTGCGGGCCTCAAGTTTCAGAAACTTTCAGCAGTCCTGACCGCTCTTCAGCTCAAGTTGCGGCCAGGTTTCTGACAGCCATGCCCGGACGGTGGCTGCGATGCTGGGGTCTTGCTCCATCAGGATCTGGAAAGCAGCCCAGTATTCCTTTGCAATGCTTAGTATGCACAGTTTGCAAACATGGGTTTCGCAGATAGAGGCGCAATGAACGGCTGTGAGGAAGAAGCAACAGTACAGCAAAAAGGAAACAGAACACAGTGTGCAGAACGGTTCTGCAGCAGCTGGAATGAAGGGAGCAAGAAGAATCAAGATATCAAGGATTGTCGGGAGATCTAAGAAGGCCTAACACAGCAAAACAATCGCAAACCATGCTATCCATATCACGGTTGAGCCCTTGCCAAACAGTCATCACATCGCTGACCGTTTGCAAGCATCGCCTACGATAGACTACAACGAGCCAACAAGCACCGGAAAACCAAAAACCACTTGCAACTGCTCCTACATTGTTGATGCTATGAAGCTCTGGCATGACTCCGCCAAAGCCTACACAATTTCCCTCACCCTCCCTCCTTCCACCTTACAAAAGATATGGCAGGTTGCTGCGCCAAAGTCCGTCGCGGCTTCTGCGGCGGCCAGGGGCGGGGCACGCTGGTCGCTGCCTGGCATCACCAAGAGGTGAGGAGCCCTAGTGCTGGGGATTTCTACCATGCTAGAAAACTTTTCGTCTTCGGTCAATTCTACTGTAGCGTCCGTATTGTCAGCCTCATTGTTGTCAGAACTATTGCTTTGGATGCCGGCGGCCCCCAAAACATGATTCCTTTGGGTCTGGGACTGTCAGAAGGTTGGGAAATGGCTTTGATTTGCCGATCGAAGTGTTCTCGGGATTTGTTTTCAAGGTGATCTTTGGGTTCAACATGTTTGCATGGAAAGCTGCACAGGACTCAATGCGCAAAGTATATAGGGCGCGATACTATTCGCAAGCCTTGACCGAGCAGTCTGCAGCCTAAGTTCGATCTGCCTTCCGGGGGTTACCTGTCTGGGCTTTGCAGCGAGCACATGCAGTGGGACTCTGGTGCAGCAACCTTTGACCTGATCCAACACAACCTGTCAACAGAACCACAGTAGAGCCCCTCCGCCGCAGTGAATGGCGGCCAAGAACTTCGCTGGTAGCCCTTTCTCACTGGGACTGAACCATGCGTGTCTTCAATCTTTTAAAGATTGTCGAGTACAAGGTTCCCCCACTTCCCAGGTCGCCGAGGAACTGAAGTACGGAACAAAGGCAGCTTTCCGGGGCGGATCCTGGGGATAGGCTGCCAAACGGCGGAAGGAGGTGCCTTGCCGAGGGAGAAACGTCTTCAATTACATCTCCAAAAGAGATCATCATCATTCTTGACGAGGCTGTGATGACTGGATCTTCTTGTTCCTACTTGTAGTCATGAGGTTTACTAGCTCCTGCCTGATGGAAAGTTGCTTTCAGGCTATTGGAAAAGCTCTGGGCTCAAAAAGATGCAGGGTTCCCTTTGAGAAGCTACCTTGCTTGATCTGCCTGCATGGACAGCTTGATCATGTCTTTCTGGATGCAATGGAAGGTTGGAGGAAGGAGGTTATGCATCCCTAATTGTTACTCACACTTTGGTGTTTTTTTTGCCGCCATGCTATCGACCTTCGTCCCAAAGGCCGGCGAAACAAATGCAACCGCAACGCTGCCATCCTCCGCGCGGCAGACCTTCAGGGAGTCGCAGAAGCACTCATCCGCGCAAAGTCCTCTGTGTGGGGGCCCTGAAGTTCTTGACCCTTTGCAAGCAAAAGACTTGGTGAAGCAGCATTGATTAGACCATCCTTGCTTCTGCGTTCCACACCTGCACCCAGGCTTCTTTATCCCTGTGCCTTGGAGCTGCTTTTCTTGGTTGGCCCGAGGCAGCGCAGGTGTTGGCGCAGGGTTTTCTCCGAGACCGGCGCAGCTTCCGCGAGCCTTAATGCACCGAACGCTTCAAGGGGATGATAGAGGAGCACATTGGAATCTTGAGGGGCTTTGGTGTTAGGGCTAATATAGCATCAGTGGGCCAGGTGCGTGCGCAACAGGCAATTGAGACTGAAAGAAGGTTCTAACAACTGGAGGCACTTGTTGAAATTCTACTGGAATGCCGTTGAAACCTCTAGGGCCCACACACGATGATGCTAGCAGGATCCTCCTCAAACCGCAGTGCTGCACGCAGCGCCACATCCCAAGAGCAAGGAACGGCTGTTCCACAGCTCAGGAAAACCTTGGCATGTGCCGAAAGAAATGCTGGTCACTATGCACACAGGTCCAAATGACAGTATACCATTCCTGCAAAACTCCGCACCACATTCCTACTTGTAGGATTATCAAGAATACTCTTCCTATGATGTCTCCATAATATCATGATATATCACATGATTTATTTGCCTCCTCGCTGATGTTTTGCAGAGAGGCCAGATCGATGGTTTCTTTCCAGGGCCCGAAGCTTACAGTGAAGCCGCCCGGGATCGAGATTTGCTCTGGCCTGCCAGAAGATCCAATGCAGTATGAGGGCTTAGGGAGGATTACGTCCAGAACGTTTAGGAATCTCGAGAATAGTGGCCCTCCCCAGCGGCCTCTAGAATATCCCCGAGGTTGGCAATGGTAGAAGCTAGCAGCTAGCGTGCTCATGCAGCAGGTGGATGCGTTTGTATTGTCAACGGCCAGTAACCTGGATGTCAACACTGAAAGGGCTGAATTGCACTTGGCCCTCCTTCCGTTTCTGTTGCCCATATGGAGGAGAAACCGAACGAAGCCGCTGCCCGACCCGTTGTGGCCCTGAGCACTCGTCATCTCTGACAAGAAGAAAAACTATCAGGTTCTGGATGCCAGGCAGCATAGGAAAACTGAACCAGGCAAGGGAGAACAAGCACTTGCTGCTTCCATTTCATGCACCATTCCAAGCCAGAAGCCAAGCTTCGCAACCCCCCAAATCATTAATACATTCAGAGCAGCAGTCAGCTGCAAGTCTATGCAACGAGCCGAAATGTGGATATGTAGCACATCTGGCCTCTTCGGCATAAACGTGTGCACATCTGCGACATTGCCAAACCTTCCCAATGTGGCAAGAGAGTGTTCTGCGAGGTAGCTCACACACCCTTCTCCCCAAAGTCACCCCAGGCGCTTGCAATGCATTTGTGATAAGGAGATGTGGTGCAGTAAGTTATGTGTGGTGCAATAAGTTATGCAGAGAAATGCACGATAACTTTTGATTTCCAAGGCCTAGGAACTCTAAGGACCAAAGCAAGCTGGTGCAAGAGACGGTTTGCGGTCTACACTGGTCAAGGTCTCCTCGCTTTAGTCTTTAAAGGTATCGTGGCATCTCTTGTAAGCGCCTTTCTACGTCTCATCAACAACCCATACTATCCCAACAAGTCCCCCATAATTCAAAGCCGAAAGGTTGTTGCAATATCTCTGTGTTAAAGCGCGTGCTCACATCAAAAGATCCTTTAAACCATCCTGGCTGCAGGTACAGCGCGTGAGGTCCCACACCGGGCTTCCGGCGCTGCCTTCTCGTTAGCCGAGTGAGGGCCTGCCAGGCAAACATTTTGGCTGCTACTGCAGCGTGCGTTGTACTACTGCTGCTAATGCTGCTAACCTACTACTGCCACTACGCGCTCAGGCCACTGGAACAGAAGGAGAACCTTTCCATAGGTGTGGCCTGACACAACTGTATGCCACCTGAAGTGCTGCTTGTGGGAGTCTGAACAAGAGAGGCAGCATCTTGGGATGGAGACGGGGCACGGGTCTGTGCCTCAGAGGCCAACTGATTCTGCAAGGCCTCCTGTTGAAATGTGATGACTCCTCTCTACCATCCAACACAAGAGGATACCTAGCCATGCAAGGAGGACTTTGGTCCCCAATGCGAGCACGGCACCTGCGAGGCCGCCCTTGCACCCATTCCAGCCATCAGCGGTGCTACCACAGCCAATCTGTCCTGCGAGTGATGGCCAAAGCACTCGGCACCCTGACATAGAATTTACATCCGAAATTTGGGCTTTTTGCCGTTGTTTTCCAATAGCCATGGATCCCTTTCTGATTTCTGATGCCAAAGATCCAGGAAAGAACTATAGGGCGTGCAGGAATGCATTTTGGCGCTGGGCCGGGTAGAGGTACGTAACTAAGCCTGAATGTGGCACGATCTTGCGGGATCTGAGCAGCTTCCATTACGGCAAGCTGTCATCTTAAGTGGCCAGGAGAATTACACGCGACCCTCTCCTCCGCTTCCCACAGGCTGGGCCCGGCTTCCAGCAGCGAAGACATGCAAGCGAAGAAGTTCCATTGGTTATCGCTGCCAGCCCCACCCTGGAAGAGCGCGTCCGCGCCAAAGCCAAAACCCAACGCTCTCGTGCCAAAGCGGGAAATCAAGGACTCTCGCCGGAGGGCCTTTCGTGCTAAATGAGCCAGAGGTCATCATGAAGCTTGCAGGACTTGGAGAAGCCAGTGTAATCCCACACGCTGCTGTCGAAAAACTTCCTTTGGAAAAGGACACCATGGACACCCTCCAGAACGGCACCATTCAGGTAGCTATAGCAATGCTGCGTGGCAGCGCCAACAGCACGGCCTGGAATAGGCCCAGCAGCCCTCAGAACGTTCTCCACCAATTCATGCCCATATTGCTGGTCGTCGTCCACCTCGTGGCTTCTGACCATCTCAAGCACAGGTTCATAATCGGACGGTATCACTATCTGTCAGATGCGAGAATGCAGTGGTAGCTCCGGCTACAGTACAGTGAACTTGTCCACAATGGGACAGGTGCTGCTGCTGCTGCTGCTGCTGCTGCTGCTGCTGCTGCTGCTGCTGCTGCGGGGTGTTCCATAAAACGGGCTACACTTTTTCGGAGGCACTTCCAGGATCCCGCTTCACAAAAGTGCATCAACTGGTGCTCAGGTTGATTTTGGGGCCTGTGGTGCCCTGTAAGCATGTCACCACAGCACTTCCTGGGCTCCGCACAAGGAGAAAATTCGCTACCCTCTAGAACGGCGGAAGCTGTTTAGGAAAGAGGCAATGAATTGTATAATATGCGCTCTATCCGTAAGATTCCGTAAGCATATGTATAAACCATGAGGCTGCTTGGTACGGACTTTCAGCTTGCCTGAAGGATGTAAGTGTGGGGATCCAACTCGACCTTCAGCACCTCCTGCGCAAAGGCTGTGCCCCTTTCATCAAGCTTTGCAGCCTCAAGCGTTTCGCTGATTGCAATCAAGGATCATGCTCTAAGCTCCCACTCCACGTAGTCCCCACATTCAACACAAATCCTGTGAAGACCTGAGCCTTCCTAGTATGACACAGCCTACTTTAAACTTGGCTGGAAGACCCACCTCAACGTGCTGAATATGATTTTCGGATCCAAATCCCTCTGCTGTGCAGCACAAAGATCGGGTCCTGCATGTGCGTTGCGGGCCCAGAATCTTTGCAGCGCCGCAGATGAAAATTCGGAGCGAGCAGTGCCTGCAACTCCCCCATGTTGTCTGTCCATACTTTTTGCCCTCTCCATACATCATCTTCGTAAGTCTACTCATCTGTAGCTAGGCTCGGGTCAATAGCTGGGTTTCTTTACGATGGCAGATCTGCATCAGGAATGTCTTCAAGTCTGATACGGTCGCTTGTTGCTCCTGAGCCCGGGATCAGCCAGCTACCCCACGCCTTCTGTTCCAGCCACATGGGGATCACGTACCTCCAGGCTGCAGCATGCGTCTCTTGACTGTCCGTCTGGCCAACTTTCAGATTCTCGTGCAAACAGGCCGTGATCATGAATGAAAACTTTAATAGAGTTGGTGGATTGGGGCCTTCTTCGGACTTTGGGCCCAGCAGTCCTGCTGCTGAGAAAAGCTTGGACTAATGGATGCTCGGCTGCCGTGTTACGCGTTCAGCTTCATCATGCGATGTGCGGTGGTCGAAGCATCAGAGATTCCCGAGCGCATAAAAGCTTAATGGAATATGCGCTGCTGCAGCGGGAGCTGATGTTGTCTTTGTTATGCTCTAGCGCTCACAATGAAGGCAGTTGCAAGCAAGTGTCCACAACAGGTATGATAGGGACAACTATGATCACGATATAAATACTTTGCTGTGCTTCCACCCTTGAAGGCCGCGGTGCTGGCTGCCATCCCTCAAGAAAATGTCAGGGACGAAGAGGTAAACGGCGTCCAGGGGCCTGCGCAAGCTCAAGAAGCTTCTTCGGATTGACGGCTTAGAGCTGCAACTCTTCTACAAGCTCAGGTAATTTGGAGGCACGGACTTTCGGGACTGCCGGCACAATGAAACTACCAGCCACTGTGTACTGCTGACACAACACGGCTCAGGTAATGAACTGTGATTTGTTAGAGACTTTTGCACAGTGCGCTTGCCTCTGACAAGGGTCGGCTTCAGCATCCAATAAGTGTGACCTTTTGGATCCAAAAACCCTTCATACTGAGTCACGCATCCGCAGTCCTCGGCCTCGCAACGTCTTCTTCCAAATCTGTTTCTGCTACTACCTCATGCCTTTCTCCTCCTCATACTACTCCTCCTAATCCTACTCCTACTCCTACTCTTCCTACTGCTGGTACTATACTGGTACTACTCCTACTCCTACTCCTCCTCCTCCTATGCCTACGACCCATGGTTTCTTATTTGAATACTGTATATGAGCATTGCATACAATCTGGAAACGGCTTGCGTAAATTTCGAAAACACCACCAAGCGTACAGCGGCGGTTTAACGGGATGGACGCCAACTGCGCATTCTCGTGCGCAAGCTTTCATTCCGCAACCGTTTACCTTCGAAGTGCTAACTCACGCAAAGGAACATTCAGGGTAAAGGCTTGCGCCCTCAGCAAGAGGGTCTAGGGCTTCGGATGGCCCTATGAAGTCCCATGGAAGAGAAGTGGCAAACTATAAACCTGTGCCGATACCTTATACAACTGAAAAAAAAACTCGCCGCGCCTAGATGTGAGCCCCCCACCCCGAACCCAGACATGGACACGGGTACAGGTACTCTCCACCAAGTTGACATGGAAACTCATACAAACCCCTTTTTTGCAAATGACAGTAGCTGTTGTACGGCACCTTGTGGGTTTCCCTGTCAAGGCAGGTGACAATGTATACTCAGCGGTCGCAGCACCCGAAACTTCAAGCAGTGGATGACTCACCGTGTAGCTGATCAAACCCCAAACGATGACTGTTCCGTCTCGCTAGAGTTTGGAATATGTAGGTTTGAGGAGCTTAAAGGGGGAATGGAGCTAGCGCACGATGTCATATGAGACAGGGTTGCCAGTAGTGGCACTACCAAAAGGGTACTCCACATACAGATGGCCCAAGAGGTGAGGTGAAGGAAGGTGGGGCATAGGAAATAAGCTCAAACATAAAGGATTCTACAATAAGGATCCTCCTCCCCCTCCTCCTCCTCCTCCTCCTACTACTACTACTACTACTACTCCTACTACTACGACTACTATTACTACCAGGGGAATCTCGCGTAGCTGACGGTAGGTTTTTCCCTACTTCAAGTTGATTGGTTTTTCTGAAAAAGTGACAACGTTGCTACCTTCGCGTTTCTGGTGGTGTGGGTGGGAGGATGGGGAGGGCGGGCGGGGTAATTACGTTCGTGAGGACAGTGAGCACAACAAGCTCCGAAAACAGAAAAACATGTGAGAAAGCTTGTCCCAGTATTGGTAAGGGGATGACTAGGTTCCTGAGGTTCGCGAAGACACTAAGCACAGCAAGCTCCGAAAACAAACTTCTGTCACATCAGACTTTCAAAAACCCTAAACCCTAAGGTCTAACCCTAATCCCTAAGCCCTACCCTAAGCCCTAAATCCTAATTCCTAAACCCTAATCCTTAAACCCTAATCCTTAAACCCTAAACCTAAACCCTAAACCTAAACCCTCAGCCCTAAACCCTAAACCCTAACCCTCAAGCCCTAGACCCTAAGCCCTAACTGAGTATTTCAGTAAAGGGATTACTACGCTTGTGACGTTCGTGACGACTGTAAGCACAACAAGCCCCGAAAACCAACCTCTTCAAAACAAGTAGTTTGCAACCCCCCCAACTCACGCCCTGTCCCCTCTAAAAGTGCTGGTGAGCGCAATTTTTTTGCACCCCGAATATGCATAATAATGCACCGTCGCTGGCGCGACGTGCGCTCCTCTATCACTACTACTACTACTACTACTACTACTACAACACGACTGCCACAGCCACTGCTGTTGCCACTACCACCGCTACGATTACTACGCCTCCTCTTCCTCCTGCTGCTGCTCTGCTACTGCTACCTCTGCTGCTTGTGTTGCTGCTACTGCCAAGCCGATGACTACCACTACCATTGCCACTACCACAACTAACCAGTACTGCTGCTAGGCACGAGTATTGATACAAGTAATTACTCGTATTTAGGACTTTGTCCGAAGCAGAACGCTTATAATGGAACTCCCTTACACAAGCGACCGACATGGTTTTGTGGCGGGCTGTCTATGCTGTGCGAATTCTGGGCTTGGGAAAGGAAAAAATGCGCAAGCGCTACGCACAAAGCAAGAAAGACTCCAAGCCGCGCAAACGAACGCAAGTTGAATTTCTGGTACTACCTACTACTACTACTACTACTACTACTACTACTACTACTACTACTGCAAACTCCATTTGCAGCGAATCGAATGATTGTTGCGGGCAGATACGCTCGGAAATAAACTGTGATACCTGAAAATGGTGGTTCGTAGAGAACAATTGTCGTAGCCACCGCTAATGCGAAGCTGCTGCCACGGTGGCAGCAGAAACAACTACCACCACTACTGCTACTGCGATGGCTACGACTGTACGGCTACGACTACGACAACGGCGCCCTGCTGCTGCTGCTGCTGCTGCTGCTGCTGCTGCTGCTGCTGCGGCCCACTACTTCTACGGCTCCTACGTCATGCATGGCTGCTACTGCCCAAAGGTCCTGCTCTGGTTCAGGAGACTGTCGATGGCACCCTCGATGAGCTCGATCCGAGTCCTTGGTATTTCAGGCGTTTGGCTCAACCTTCAGGTGCTCAACCGAAAGGCTCTCTGATTGACCACATTTCGGAACGAGGGGGCTGTATGTGGCCCGACAGGCGACTGCTTGCTAGGCATGGGAGTCTTAAAAAGATCTCAACGGCTAGTAAGAAAATTCTGTTCTCAACTGTCGCCCGTAAACACGGCAGAGGGACACTCAGCCCCATGATGCTGTGCGTGAGGCGGGAAAAAGCGGCTGAAGAACAAAATGCTGTATCAATTTCGAGGCAGGATGGAGAATTCAACCGGAACAACCACATTTTGGCCAACAGCTACGGAGCCGCTATGGCCGCTGGCAGGAGTGATGGCTTTGAAGACTGCACTCGATGCCGTACACTTTAGAGTTTTGGCATATATCGCAACTTAGACCTACACAGCAGAACACCAAGCCCAAAACCCGGATGAGTCAGCCGCGATCTCCTCTCAGTGAGGCCAAACTGACTTCAAGATAAAGCTTCGGGATGGTGGTCATTGCGGCCACAACGCGGTGGAAATCCTGGCAGGGCCGATGCAAATCTATCGCGAACGCGGGACTTGCAGGGCATGATATCTTTCCACTTTCAACGTTCCAACCCGGAATTGCTGCAGAAGACTGCTTGCTTTTTGTGCCCAGGATTGTGAAGGCTCCTGTTGCGGTCGCTTCGGCTGGCTGACATGTGCTTTTCCAAGTTGTGAGGCAACATGCTTCGAGCTCATCTAGGAACCTAGGACCTCACATACTGCTTGTAACCAGCACATTACATCAAATCTCCAAACCACTTGACTTCAGGCGCACCGGGGTGGCTTCCGAGCTCCACCTTGCCAACTCCTGCAGCACGGGCCGGTCGGACCGCTTCAAAGGACTGCGCACAAGTCGGACAGCAGAACATACCCTATAATGTCTCCAGTTTGTGGCCGCTCGGCTCTTGCAAGATGACGAGATGTGTCTGCGACTGATGTCACGCAAACGCAGATGTTATGAATTTTGGGCAGGGATGCTTGCAGCATCATATGAATCAAGTTTGTTCTCGTAAGCAGCCTTCCATTCCAAAACTTCAAAGCTGCCAGCCCAATCCCTTCAGAGGAAGAAATCCGATTCAAGGACCCCAGAGTTGGCCCGCGCGACCCCCCTCCCCAGTCTTCTCAAACAAACCAGGGCATATTAAGCAAAGGGATGACAAGGAGACCTCCCGCGGTTCAAGATTCAAACCCCGCCTCTCCCAGAAGCCGCTCACGTGGGCTATCCCGTGGCTTGGTAACGAAAATGTCCTGCTGGACTTCGAAATGTTTGAAGGCATGTATGCGCATAGAGGCTTGAACGAGCCTCAGGAATTATAGGATATGGCATGAGCACCATGAGAGCCAACATGGCAAGAACTGCACGTAAAACTGTGCAGATGCTACGGGGAGCATAATACGAGTGGGGCCAAGCGCCAAGCTTCCCCTGCAGTTCACGGGGTTCCAACCTTTGGGGCAGGAATGTACCAATCATCGCACAACAAAGGCAAAGGGAGTTATGCGCACTTCGGGACCCCAGATTCAGAATCGCTAAGAACCGTGCACCTCCTCATACCTCCTTTGACCCCCGCAAGCCTTCTGCAAACTGGCTTGTGCATGAACAGCTGCCAGCCTCAACAGTCTGACCAGTGCGCTATTGGGGTTTGAGGCCTCCCTGTTTGTCTGCGAAGCCTACTGGCTCTCGGAAAGTAAACAAAGGCACCAGCACAGCAAATCATGACAAGATGGAGCTAGCTGCTGCTCACGCATTATCGGGCTAGGGGCAAAAACGATGAAGAGGCAGCCAAGCCAAGCAGCGTGCCTGAGCAGAGTTATGAACCAGTATCTTCCTGCTGCTTGCGCAGCAACTGTGCGATCAGGCTTTTCGCAGCAATGCAGACTCAAACGGCCGCAGCAAAACCCCGACAAAAGTGTCCAGACAACATACTCGAACAAATCAGACGGCAAAACATGTAGCAGTGCTGCTGCAACACCACCGTAATAACTGCAAAAAGAGCAATAGCGCAGGACCGCAATAACAATCATCACTGGCGTGCTCCGAATCAGCTCTAGCTCTAGCTCCCGAGCTGCAGCTGCAAGAGCATCCAAGGGAAGTCATGGCTTCGCAGCGTTCAAAGGCTCTGGCAAGTTGAGGTGGGGCACAAGGCTGATGTTTTGCAAGCTAAGCTGTCTTGTCCTTGGCTTGGGAAGTTTGAATTCCGCACAATACGTCCTTGCACCTCTTCCATCTTTGGTCAGTATTACGAGCACTGGACGAGTTTTTATGATAACTCACACCTCCCATCGAAACTATCATTCTTGCCCAAGGCGCTTTTCATTGATCCTGGAAGGTGGCATCACAAAGCTCAACTCCAGAAACTGGAAAAATCCATGTAACCCTTCCTGCAAGTCTACCATTCTTGCAGGTCTGATGGCAACTCTGAGCCAGTCCACATTGCACCGTTAGCATCTGCTCGGGTCCGATGCTTCGTATTGAGTAACTCAGCAATGTAGGGCACCCCTCAGCTACCGTGGAGATGTACGAGTTGTACATGCGGAGCCTGTTGATTGCAAGGCTGGTCCTTCCTTCATGGAGGGCAATGACTTGGCTGGAGAACACGCATTGTATCCAACAGTCAGAGCGGCATGAAATACTTTGTGTCCTTCGGCTATCTTTACATTGATGTGTGGAATATGCAGCAGCAGCTTGCAGGATTGGATCCCGGGCAGCCCTTGTTTTCAAATCACGGCCAGAATGCTGCCAAAGTCTTGTGGCTCTGAAGTTGGAGCTCATCTGCGCACTCCAGCAGGAGAGCTTGTCGGCTTGCGAGGCTGTGCTAGATAAGCTGGGAGACTTGGCTAAGCCCACAGCCTATCAGGGATTTGCTCGCTCGTAGCTGGCTTGACCCTCAGAGGCGCGATGCCGTCGAGGCTGATGAGGGCCCACTGCTGGCCACGCGCACGCGTCCTGCGAAGCGAGCCGGGGCTCTCTTGGTGCAGGAGCTGCCCAATTTCAGACGCTGAACCTAGCCCCTATATAATCCCATTATAGTAGTTTCCATTTTCTTTTCATTATCCCAGTATAAACCCAACCCTAATGCAAAAGCAGGCACATCTGCCTGTCTCTGAATGTCATGTCATCTGTAGTCGCTTTCTCCTTAGAATAAGCCTCCCCAATAAAAATTCCGTGCAGAAAAGCCGGATACCGTAGAAGATGACTACTTTTTAAAAGGTCAAGACTACTTGTGAAACGGGCCAAGTAGGGTCCCTAGCAAATGTATTTTAACTGCATTCTAGATTGATTCTAAACAGTTTTCAATGTGTTCCAATTAGACTTTTACTTGGTCTTAAGTGATTTGCTAGCCGATTTTGATTTGATGCTTATCTAGTCTTAGTTCGTTTGTAATTGATTCCGTTTTGAATCCACTTCATGCGAGCGGGAATCCTCTTTAGAATTCGGGAATTCCCTGAATTGAACGAAATACGTCTCATTTCGCCCCGTGCAATGAAGACCACCACCTAGAAATAAATGTCCAGGCAGGTTTTTACGTGGTGGGAGGAAAACGTTTATTATAGGGGGGAAGCGACTATTTAAGACTATTTTGTTTCAGGTGCAGGCAAAAGCCACGAGCTGCGAAGATCTGATAACCAACCTGCCAGCCTTTGGGTCAAATGCTTCGTAAGTAAACTAACCTTGTACTGCTCTCGACATCTTTGCTGAAGGTGCAGCGCTCTCCATTCCCGTGCCGTCCTTTCGCCACCAGCCGAGGGTGGGGCCTCGTGCGACGTACCCAAACATCCAGCGTAAGCGGTGCTGTACCAAAAGCCAGCGAAACCTCCAGTTCGTCCAGAGCACGCACCTCGGCCACGTAAGTTATAGCAACCGCCTCTACCTTGGCGCCTCCAAGTCTTCGCAACTCTGCAGGCGCTGCTTCGTCAGCAGCCAGCTCTTCCCTCGCATCCTCCAGGAAGCGTGCTTGGGCCGAGTGGTTCGCGTGCTTGTTCAGATCCTCGTCAGAGAATCGAACCAAAGCTCGAGTCTGATACGCACTTTCAGGGGCGTCATCAGGCACCGCGCGAGAGAGTTCTGCAGGCGACGCTTTGAGGCCCACTCCTGCTAGCGCCCTCAGGTCTTCAGGAACAGGCGTGAGTTGAAAGCTCCCAGGACTGCCTGTTGCAAAGATCATGACAGTGCAGCCGTCCGCGACCTTCTCCGCATCGAAAAAGATCTCATATCGAAACTCCATGGACGTCTTGCCTACCTTACCGATACTGACGCGTGTGAGAACTGACTTGTGCAGTCCTTCAGCCAGCACAGCTGGCCGAATCATCTCGAGGCCCTGGGAGGCGACCAGGAGCCGTCGTGGTAATGGAGGGTGGATGTGAGCCAAATTTTCGTAGCCCGCTTGCAGCCAAGGAAGCTCCATACGAGCCGCTTGCATCCACTTGAAGAGGCTGCTCGTGGAGACGCTCAGGTTGCGATCCACATCTTGCTGATTCAGCCTCTGTGCCCGGTACTCGTGCTCTCCTGAGCAAAGGCAGGACAACATCTGTTTTCCTGAATGCATGGGGATTCTTCTGCCTTATCGGTCTATTAGCATGTCTTTAGTCGACCTTGTCCCAATCACGAACAAGGCACGGAGAGTCACGTCAAAGTCGTATGCCTTACCTGTTGCAAGGCCCTGGAACATGGCACGCGCTTGTGAGACTCGAGTAAATATGCTTGTGTGTGCTTAGGGCATTCTACGACCAAGTGACGCGAGTACAGAGGTTGGCACCATGAAGAAGTATGCCCAGCGGGTCTTGCCTTGAGGGTTTCGGTTATGCAGTCGTAGGCACCGGTTAGTAGATGTAAAGGGTAGCTGTATGCTGCATGCCAAATCAAGTCATCGTGCTTGCGTGTGCTACGCATACAACCAGCTGCAGAAAGACGGTCGCAATTTCTGAGATCCCTCCTATTGTGGGAACACGCAGAAAGGGACCCCCAGTTCCCCAAGTTCCTCACGCAAAAGTCAACTTCTGTGGCCAACAATAAGGATGCCGTGCAGCCAGGGCCGGATGCCCAAAACTTTCAACACAAAGAGTTGGCAGAAACCAGAAGCAAATCCTTTTTGCTCTCTTTCTCTTCAAGCGCCTGCAAGATTTCAGCAGGCATTCACTACGACTCCTACTTGCGCACGCCGCGCTACTTTGCTAAGGTGACCCCAGGCGGCGGATACTCCCTGGTATTCAGGGCATCCTGACCCGGTCAACTTACTTGGCAAAAGGGACCATCTGTGTACCTTGATGCAAGCTCACGGCCATGGGACTGCATCGGAGCGAGAGGCATAGACTCATATGATGGGCCCTGCGCCATGAGATCTGCCATAGAGGCAGTTGAGGCTCTAGTGCCTCGCAAAAAACTTGTACTGGTGCACAACACTTCGCTGCATTGAGCAGACTTTACATGCTTATTCCTGTTCCGTGCCTGCTCGTCTGCATCAATACTATTGTCAATTCCTATGAATACTACCGCTGAGCACTGAGCGCAAGCTGATTCTGGAGAGCGGCTGAAGGAAACTGCGCACCGTCGCTAACAAAAGGCACGATACGTGCCGCTAGCATTCAACGGATACATCCGACTTTGGGAGAAGCTGGAGGCTGATTGGCTGTTGCCTCCAACGTCTGTTAAGCAGAATGGATATTTTTGAAAGCCACCCCCCACCCCTCTTTAAAAAGCTTTTTCAGCGGACAATCAGCATCCCCGAAGGATTACGAATACATATGCCTCATAAGCATCTCAAACAAAACTTTGAAGAAGCAACGAGCAAAGATCCCTACTTCCGTGGAAGTTTTTCTTTTCCCAATGGTCTTGCCTAACTACTGCGCACTCTCAGTATCACCCTGCCAGGAATGCCTAGTGAGGATTCAAGACACCTTTCCTTAGCTGTATTCAACTGTAAAAGAAGCCTGATAGGCTCTCCTCATGCAAGATTTTACGATCAGTACAGCGCGTTTTCTAGGCCGGGCGCAGAGCGGCCCTTGTTAGATACAAGAAGCTCTTGTCAGACGCTTGTGATGAAGATTCTTATCAGAGATCTTTTGGTAACGGTTTCTATTCAACAAAATTACAGGAGTCTTTCATAAGAGCCATGCTGGTACCGTTCTCGAGTTCTCGAAAATATCGAGAAATCCTGGAAAGTTACTTAGAAGGGGAAGACTACCTTTTTAAAGGGCCCAAATCACTCCGCCTAATACTGAATCACAAGGAGTTCTGAGGTCACCGGCAGGTTACATTGAGGAATCGAAGGGACTAGGGAAGTCCATGATTTGGATTACAGTTGTTCGCTGTTTTTTTCTAGAGGAGGCTCCTGTAAGAAACTATGAGGCACATAATTGGAATTCGAGACTTCCTTCATTCCCTGCCTATTGTCGCTACATTTAAGGTTTTTTTCGTGCGGGAAATTTATCTAACAAGCCGAAGAGCATCTACTTAGAATTGGGGATCTCTTTCATTTCCCTGTGTTTTTTTGCTTCTGGATCCTCACCACAGGGGGAGAGAATTGAATTTGGCAGCTGATGGGTTAACTAATTGGAATTAATGAGTTCATCTTTTCTACAACCTGGAGGATTGAAATTAAGTCCCCCTGAGAATCTCCAATCCAGGGATGGGTGAGATTGAGCTTCAATCTCCGAGATTGGATGCATCTCCTGGATGCCTGGATTGAATTTTTAAGATTTAACGTTCTTGGAAAAACTTCTTCAATTCACGCCCCAACCCCCCAGAGGAGATTGAACTTCAATATCAGACATTGAAGTTTAATCTCCCCAAGAACCACAGCAAGAATTGAAGAAGTTCTCCTGACTTCAATGCAGGGCTAGGGGAGAGAAAAGAGGTTACAACCCTCCACGTGAGATGAGTGTTGCGGTGCTGGTCAAAGATCACTTCCCTGTAGGGCACACACGGGGCTCAAGGAATCAACAACCTGGTCGCATGACAAGCAAAAAGACAACCAACCCGCTCATCAAGGAACTGCCGAATGCATTCCCCAAAAGAGCGGCAAAAACCGAGCTCAAGTCTAAAAAGCGAGCATCCCTCTCCCACAAAAGCTTGGGTAAGCCCAACACGGCAGAGGCCGGAAGCATAACGGTTCCTAGGGGGGCAAAAGTAGATCTTGGGGGGGAAGGGGGGTATTTGAGCCCGGAGTGCAAAGAGTTCGCGGGATTGTGACATGGGCATTCCAACTGCTAGGGAGGCATCTGTGATGAAACTCTTCACAAAAACAGACCACTTCGGGGACAAGTAATTTAGACCATGTAAGCCCGCAAACCTCAAGCTAGCCAGCTAACCTCCAACGAATGACGGTGAATAACGCAAGAGCTGCTTGGCAAGCTCACGCGAGCAGCGCCGCAAATCCCCTCGGACATTACTTATCAGCAGAAGCAATTTGCACGTCGACTCTTCGCCTTAATACATGCGGCAGCATTTGCACGGTGACAGTTGCCGGGGGACATGGGCCGGGCTCCTCACTGCATAAGAAAAGCGGTGAGACCTTGCCACCCCAGAGGCCCCCAGCCATGCGGCGAAAGCGTGGCCTTGCAGTGGAATCTACCCATTTTGGGACAAGCAAGCGTGCACGCATGTTTGTACGCTCTTACAGGTGCGGTTGAACCCATTCCCAGAACCTGCTTGAACCCTTCTCTCAGGCCCCTGCGTTCAGGCCTCCTTCTCTCCTTGGTGCATGCCATGGTGAAGGCAAGTACGAGTGTTAGCGTGGTAGTCGTATTCGGATCAGGTGTGAAGGATTTGGTGGGCGGAGCCTGCCTCTGAGACTGCTGGATTACCTTGCTTTGGGGCAGGTTCCGGGGGCTGCGAAAACCAAGAAAAATACTGGTATTACACTCCAAGACCTAAGTAAACTGTCTCCTAGCGACCACGTTCTTAAGAAAATGTTTGTGGGCAGCACAGTGTTCTCATGCAGGAATCGTTCTGAATACCCCGCTTCAAGGAGCACAACGTTTAGGGTCTTGAGCCTTTCCAGCCAGGCGACACTTCGCGGCCAGCAGGCCACTGCCCAGCCCCGCGAAGTCCGTATCCACCACCCAACCTATGGTCATACAAATGGTCCTAATTACGGAAGAAGCTTGGACAAGTTCCGTCAGGTGGGGATTAGGGGAACCCAGGATGTAGGCCGAAAGAGCGGGACATTTTGATGGGGCACAGGCGTACCGGATGCTGCAAGGTGAACATGAACACTTCTTCCCTGCTCAGAGATCGAGGTTTTTTTGGCTAGGGTGTAGCGGTCCTCCTTCTTTACGTTTTCATTCAGTGTACTAGCCTGGGTTTGAGGGGGGTTGCGGCTGAGGGTTGCTGTTTTTTGGGGTTGTAGGTATCAAGGTTTGGGGGTGTAGCCGGGGGATCTGGTCTAATGTAGGGGCAGGGCTGCTTCAAGCAACTTGGAACTCGTTTTGACGGCTGGGGCAAGGGTTACCAGATTTGGAAATTTACTTCGCGGGGCCTGAGCTTTCTAGTGGAGCAGTTGGGTGAGCAGTCATATTTGGTTTTTGGTAATCTGGGGCTTCTGAAGAGGCTTGGAGAAGTCAGAGTTCTGGGCTTCGGTTTGCGGGTGAGCGGCTTTGTATTCGCAGTTTGGGGGCTATTGTCTCCGTGCCAGCAGGTTTAATCTCAAAAGCCTTTGGGATTTCGGAAGAGCACATTAAGGAGAAAGCGTGATGTTGAACGCAACAGGTACTAATGCCATGTTGCGCCGCACCAAGCAGGTTCCTGAGTATCTCAATCTTGTCCTTGCGGCTCCTTTCTGGTTTTCATGTTACCAGGCTTAATAGGTGTCCGTCCTGACAAGCCCAGGAATCTTTACTGCACCGCCATCAACACACTCCTGAAAGCCCTCCAAACCTCGAAGCAGAATTTCCCTTGTTGAAGCCCAGACGATATGGGTGAGGAACTTTGCCCAACTCCTTGCCACTTTGCCGAGGGGCGCATGAGCCTCAGGAAGTTGTGGAAGTTGAGCCTGCCTTGGAAGCCCAGGACTGTTTGCGTTCCTGACAAACCTTAAGACTTTCTACTTTCGAAGGCCCACGGGGTCCGCGGAGAGCGAAGATATTCTGTTTGCTTACTGTACGTCGGATTGAAATGGCTACGATCCAAAAAAACATTTACCTTGCGGCTGGGATGTTAGGGTCTGGACTTCTTGATTCCTTGCCAAGTTCCAGTTCTCACAGAGAATTCGGTTTCAGTGGATTTGCTAGTCAGGACACTCGCAGAAGCAAGTTGAGCATGTGTGCAGTCAGTACAGCATCTCACTTGGCATCCTGGATGAGGCTGGGACTCGCTGGAGTCTATCCCTGTCAGACCTACACCTTCTGCAAATCGGACCGAATCTCCCAAAGCCAAAATGGCCCAGCCAGGCCTATCCTAGTGGCAGCCACGCTTTTTTGGGTTCACTCGCACCGCGTTGGTGACCACTTCAAACGTTGGAACTGGAAACCTGATCTTGATGTCAGAAGTATCCAGATCCAGCATTTGCACGGAGTGGGAACGCATATGGTTGGGCCAGGGAATTACGTGTCCTATCTAGGTTGAAGCTGAAGCCCCATAAGCCCCAGTGGCGGTAGCCCTCTTGCAGGGGCTCCAAAGCGGAAAGCAGCACGCTCATCCGATGGCCAGCCTCGGGGAAGCATCCGGTTCTAAGTGCTCAACGAGCCTGGAAAAGAGTATACCGCACGGCTCCACACTAACTCAATGCGGAAATGTAGCCCAATGGTAAGCATTCGCGATAGGGTACGTACCTTAAAGAAGGGCCTGGTGCATGCTGCCCAAAGTAACTGCTGCTCAGCAGCCAGCGAAGCCCCGCCCGAGCGGAAGACACGGAAGAGCTGCTCCTGCTTTCCAGGCAAACGGGCCACAGCATGCCTTTGACGAGATTTGGATTTGGACTGCAGGATTGGCTGGCGCGTCCCCACACAGAATGCAAAAAAAGTAGACTCACCGAAGGATCAGTAAAAACCTGTTGCTCGAAAAGCCTGCCTCTTTTCTGGCCGTTTGGCTAACACAAATCCTCCCCAGGGTTCATTCAGCCTGCATGTCGCTCGGCTATGGAGTCAGCTTTACACAGGGCTCTGCCAGCGTCCTGTGACAGGGTGTCCGTTGCCGTGTCAATCCTCAGGAGTTCCAGTGCAAAACGTGCCCAAGCTGTGCTGAAGCAACTCCAAAAGGCTCATTCGCAGCACGCCTAGCAAAGCTTGCTCTCTCTCATGCACTTGGAGACGATTTACTTCCGTGATTTCTGCTCGAATCAGTCGTAGCCTGATCTTAGTCTCAGCAGGTGGGATCCAAGAGTCACCATGGGCTATTCGTCCTGAAGCCAGTAGCGGATCATCACAGTAAACTCAGGCGAGGCTCTCGCGCGTGAGGTCCTCTCCGTCCGGCTGCCACTTGGCCCACTGGACGAAGATGTGCCGGAACTGTTCCACCTGGCTTTCTCCCATGCAGCTCCCTCAGGAAGTCATGCAGACAGCCAGACAGCCTGCAGAATGCTGGCTTTATGGACCACAAAAACATCCAAAGCAAGATCATGAGCGCGATGCAGCTTCCAAACTTAGCGCTTGTGGGGCTAAAAGGGCTGAGCCCTGTGACTGAAAATTGAGCAACTCTGGCTCTGACGCCACGTGAGCTCACTCGTCAACCATGCTCCCTGCATTTTAAACTCGACACCGGGTAGCTTCAAGAGTCAGAAAGCCTAAAACGTGTAGCCTTTTGGACTAATTACTAATTCATCTCAAGAATGGTACGCAGAGTCTTACAAGATATCCCAGACATCCCCAGACATGAGATACATGGAAATCCCCACCTGTGCACGAAGCAACCGCGGCTCATCCTGCATAGCTGTGGGGTGAGCTATGAAGTTATGCCCTGAATCACCCTATAGGAGCACTCACGCTTGCAAACCCCTTCCGGGAAAAGCAACAAATCACCCAAGCTTGTGCCCCACTCCCTCTCATTGCCCAAGGCCTCAAACTTTGTAAACTTCAGCTCCACCATTATCTCCGCCGTCTTCTTGCTTTCCAGCCTCGGCTTCGACTTTCAAGCTTTTCAGACCGAGGAGACTGGGCCAAAGTTGCGGGAGGCCCCCGGCCTGGGACTCGCCACAGAAATCTATCCTGAAAATTCTGAAGGATGTAGGTCAGGCTTTGCGCCGATGCCTGGCCCTTGATTGTGGAGTCTGGAAGCGACCTATCGGACAGACTTCAGGCTCTCGCCGCTGCATTGCTGAATTCCAGCTCTAAGCAACTTAAGTTTCTAGATGGCACAAGATGCGAGGAACAAACTTGAGGTGACGCAGCATGCAACTGGCAGCACCCAAGCCGATGTACAACTACCAATGCTACCAGTTTTGAATATCAATGACTGGTGCTATTTGTTATTGCTGCAGCAGCAGCCTTGCAGTTGAACAGTTGCCACTGCCGGCGAAATACTCCTCATCCAGCGTTGTCTACAAGTTACTACTTGCTAACAGCAACAGAAATCCAAAGAACAAGAAAAGATAGCCAGAAGTCACGCCGAGCATCCTCTCCTTGTGGGACTGAAGCAACCGACAGAGCTGGACCTCCACTAAAGCTACTTGTAGATTGGACTGCTTTTGGTGTGGCTTCGGGTCGCGGGTCGCAAGTGTTGCGCAAGCTACGGAGAAAAAGTGGGAAAATGGGCTGCGAGATATCCTCGGTTCATCGCCAGCACGCATGCAGTGCCAGTGACTCCCTGCAACAGAAAACTGTGAAGGGGCCTCACTATGATAACATCTCTTTGACCTTCTGATAGGTGACTGAATTAGTTTTCTATACTGATGGTAGAGGCGCGGACAGCCACTGCATTGCAAATTGCCAGCAACCATGCAAATAACAAGAACTGTAGAGGCAATAGCACCTCACGTGGCCCATTCTCTCCGAACCCCCCAACGATTCCCGCACTGATGCACTGATGAGTTGCAAAGGTCCAAAATGTGACGTTGTTGCCCTGCTCGAGGATGGACTCCTTGCTTTTGCATGCTCTGGTCCAAGCAAGTCTGAGCAAATCGGTGACGCCGCCTCAAACACTACCTAGGCTTTAGATACGTGGATGCACCAAGATGGCAAGATTTTCCAACCATGGGTCGAATAACCTCAAGTATGACGATGCCCTCAACACAGGTTATGGCCAGCAATCTAGATCTGAAGACATCCGACGCCTGCAACGTGAAAAAACACTATGTCACTATGTTACGTGGCTTGAGGTAGGCGCTGGCTGCGGTTAGACGCTGCTTTCCAGATAAGGGATCTGATAAGAAGTACCTCAGTCATGGAGAACGGCTCCCTAGGTTTTTGGAAGCTACCACAGAAGGAGAATCGAAGCCCAGCTGCTCGAACACCAGCTTCATAGGCGTTCTTCCGAGCAGACTCGATTTGTTTCACGAGTGCCTTTTGCTCCTTAGCTCCAGGCAATAAGTAATAAGGCAGATGGCTGGCCCTGGGCGACTTTTGGTTGATAAAGAGCTCGGCTGAGCGCGCTGACTTTCAGCTTTGCAATCCGTGATGCGTGGATACGGGGCAGGGATAGAAAGCATTTTTCTGGCCGCCGTTGCAAAATCTGAGATGGTCTTTTCACTGTGGAGGCCTCCCTGAAAGGTCAGTGGCCAGCCTGTTACAGGTTTCTGCAACAAGCGCCTCTGACAATCCGTTTATTCGCCGAAGGTGTGCACAAGGGCTCTCGAAACCGAACTAGACATACGCAGCACGCTCCAGTGCTAGACTCCTGAGTCACTGGAAGCAGAGGCCTTGGTCTCCGAATGACTTTGTAGCTTCCAACTGTTGAAGAGGGGCAATGGCCATTGCTGTGTTAAACTAGCAGTGAGGGCGACGAACATGTCTTGGACAATCTCCAATTGACGCCGGATGTGCGGGGAAGTATCCTAGCTCACAAGTCAAAAAAGGAAAGCCGAACAGGTTCACAGTCCGGCCACAACCTGTATGATGCAAATGTTCTCTAAAACTGTCCAGGACCGAAACTTCTAGCGCATACTCCGCAGGCGGACCGCGAAACTCTTGCCAATGCCCCAGAGAAGGGTAACAAACAAAACCTGTGATGAATGCATATCAGGCTCCATTCTCGAGCGCGGAGCTTCCATGAACTCCAGATGCTGCAGAAGTTTGATCCTTATACTCAGTTCTGGGCAAGCACTCTCTTCGCGTTCTGTGTGATTGGCTTTCTCGTGACACCTGCTCTTCCTAATCAATCTTGAAACTGCATCCGCGTACATTTCCCCTAATGATGGAGGGTGAAAGCCATCCTGCGCAGATTGAGGCGGAGCAGGCCATACACGCATGTTGATGATGACGCCACAAGATCAAGAACTCGCTGCGAACAAAGCATGTACAAAAAGCTTCTTGAAATACTTTCATGAGTAAAAATCCTGCGCAAGGTTCCTCCAAGGTGGGGGCCTGCGTGAAACTTGCCGCTAGCTTTGAATCACTGCACTCAACACACTGGCAGCGCACCCATGAAACCCGACATCGCCTTAGCATTTAAAGCCCAGCAGCAACGCATGAAGCTCCTCAGTTGCTCAACATGTCGTCAAACCAAAGGCTGCTGCTAACAGTACCCTTCTGACAACCGTCACTGATTTCTAGGGATGCGCTTTGCAACAGACTGGCTCGTCAGTACGCAAGGTGACCGGCCAGATACGCAATGGGAATGGTTGCAGATGAGGCAAAACTCAGCCAGCAGTTCCTACACTACCGATACTACTGTTCTGAGAGGCACGGGTTGATCCTTCTACCAATCTTGCTCAAAAATCAAATGGCTCAAAACCCCGTTTTGTCGCTTCTGTTGCCGCTCCCACCCCCCCCCCCCAAGCACGCACTCTGTTACATACACCTTTGCCGCGGCCTGTTGGTACATGCCTTAGGTGGACGTACGTGGGAACATCCACCACGATCACCGCCATGCGAGTGGACTCAAGTGATGGCAACCTCCACGCTCTTAGATTGAGCCAACTTGAGCCGCAGTAAAGCTCCTACAGAGGGTCAAAACATCCTGGCAGTACAATCTAAACTAGCTCCCTAGCTAAGGACACAAAAGCTGGCAGCTAAATAAGATGACCCCTGAAGCTTCCGGCCAAGGATCAAGGAAGCCCTTGCCATCCCTGTCAAACTCTTTGAACCTTGGCGCATGTACACAATCCTAGAATCCTGACTTGAAAGACTGAAGTCACTTCTATTCCCGGGAAGCAAAACTCGCACCTTCAGCTGCAGCACAGAATTCTTCTCTACGAGTACTGCATTGTGCTCTCCCTGGAGTGGCTCAAAAATCGGCAGGATGCCCTCTCTGCCTTTATGAAAGGTATCATGTGACAGGGTTCTGCCGTGGCATTCAAGTGCAGAGGGTAAGCAGCATCGACCCCCCCTTACCCTTGAAAACGAATCAGAGACTTCCTCCCTGTCCTCGCTGCTACAACCAAGCCCGCATACATCACACACGCGTGGACACACAAACACAAACGTATCCACCAGTTTCTAGGTTTCTGGACAACACGCTTGCGGGGTGATTGCTGAGCAGCCCGTGGCGCTCTGAGGCTGGGACAACTCACGGAGGCACTCGACCTGCTGACATCCGCTAACAAACTCTTTGTTTTTTTCGGGCCTTAAAGTTAAAGGGCCTGAGCCTCCCCTGGGATCACCCCCACACCAAAGACTGGGACACCAGCACCATCCATCCATCCATCCATCCATCCATCCATCCATCCATCCATCCATCCATCCATCCATCCATCCGCTTTCTTTCTCATCCGCCCGTCCGCTCTCTTCTTCTTCTCTCTCTTTCTGTCTGTCTGTGCAATATTATGTAATCATACCTGCGATGCCGGATGCTCCGTGGAAAGTAATTTTCTGTACTAGATGCAGACGGGGCATATGCTGTTGATCGGAGCCCGTGCTGGTCTCGTGCATCCTAATCGCCTGCGAAAACTTGGCAAGCGCAAGCGCAAAAAACTGCGACTCACTTGGCTGAGCAGATGCAGCACCTGTTTCACACCAAGCTTGTAAGTGATTAGAACAACTCACGTGTCCTGCAAAACGATATGTACCACCTTCAGAGCCGACTGCGAGCCTTCCAATATCCAAAGCCAGCCAGCTTTCGCTCCTGCATCATGCTCTTGTGCCTCGGACTCTCGCTGAGATTTGGGACAGGGCGCTTTGCAAAATGTTGTGCAAGTGTGCTTTAAGCACGGCTGTGTTAGCCCGACGGTCTCAATTGAATTTGATGTGACAATTGTTGGGCACGTACCCCTGTAGACTGCACTATGCGGTAAATTTAAGCCGCAAAAGCCAGCAGCAGACGCAGCACAACGGGAAACAAGCTACACAAAGGTCCACCGTGACCAAGGTCGGGAAGCTATTTCTCTGAGAACCAGCTCAAAGAGGCCCAGGGCATGGACATTAGCAGATCAATTGCAAGTCCGGCTGAGGGCAGCCGCAACCCTGGTGCTCTTTAAGGGCGTGGCCTGCACTCATCGACCCAATCCACGAAATCTTCGAAGTCAAACTCCTCGTCCTGCACTGCATCTTGCTGCAGCAGGTGAAGGGGGGGCTGCCAAGGTTTGCAGGGCAATGGCCGCTAGTGCGGTTCAGTCGGCTAGAATTGGGGACTTGGAAAAAAGCTGCGTCCGCCTCGTCCCTGTCGGCAAGGGACTACCCAGCTGTTGTTGTTCCGGCTACGGTTACTCCCTCAAAAGGTTGCTGGCAAACATGCAAAGAGGCAGCCGCAGAACTGCTGGCTAAGCTAGAGCGAATTTCTTCCTGGGTTTCTTCCAGGTCGAGCCAGGCGGCGCATCCTCCAGTTATTCTCCTCATCAAAGCACGCAAGCCGCTTGCGGATATCAGCGGCCATAGCAGCATCGCAGATATCGAAGCGGCTTGCAACCGCATGAAGATGGGAGAGGTCTTTGCCGTGTAGGGTTGCTTTCGATTCCTCCAAATTTGCAAGCCCTGCCGTCCTCTTGCTTCTGGTGAAGGTCTGTTGCCGTGGCTAAAGGACTGCGCTAATGTCACACCCCCTTTTGTAGAGGAGTTCGGACTAATAACATTTTCCGGGAAAATATGCAGAATCTGATGTTGTTTGGGTGGTTCGGGATCCGGTGCCAATTTAAAAAAACTTTCTTAAGTCAGCTTTGCCTTCGAGGCCTTAAAGGGCTTTAATTCCGGAGCTCTAGCACCAGAGCATTTACCTATCAGGCCTGATATTAGAAACTCCGAAAATGCGTAAACTCCAAGCAACCAGATCCAGAAAAAAACGTTTTTCGGGATTATTAGAAACATAGGGTCTGTCAATTTCTGTGGGGGGGTAGTCCAGCAAGGCCCCAGATCCTCAAAAAGGAAATGTTTTGGGGTCTCAGAATAATCATTCACTCCGCCAGCCGCCCAGAATTTCCGGAAAAATCTAAAAGGTTGCATAAATTTAAAAGGCCCGGAGCTTTCAGCTATAAAGCCAGATACTAGCGGATGTATGAATCCGTAAAATCCTAATTAAACTTATCTAAATGTGAAAGGCCCAAGGCCTCAAAGAATAAGGAAGTTCGATTACATTTATTTAAACTTAAAAGGCTCAAGGCCTCAAAGAATAAAGGATTCAGCCCAAAGCCTGAAATAATAAAGATTAATAAAGGATTCTAATCGAATTTACTCAAACTTTAAAAGCCCAGAGCCTTCCGCTAAGGCCAAGTACTAGCAAATGCATGAATTCGTAAAAGCTGTGAAATCTGGTTTCCATGGGTTTAATTAGATGTTAATTGCGCGAAACTAGATTTCCTATCAGTCTTGAATATGTTTCCAATGGGTGCAATAGGGATTTAAATACGAACACTAGCATGAAACAGAATGCCAGCTTCAAGGCTAGTACCGAGATTCATGTTCTTATCGGCTTTAATTGCGCGGCAAACTTGGGGGGGCGGCCGCGATTCAAGAGAATCGTCAATTGTTCAAGGGGGGGGGCCCGTCTACTTGAGGGATCTTGAGGGGGTGCCACATTACTCAGTGTTCGTGTTGAAGTGGGCACAGGCGAAGTCAGCCAAATCGTGAGGATCTCGCAGAGCGCAGAGCTCGCGGGCTGAGGTCGAACAGGTCAGGGACACGGAGCTGCCAGTCATGGAAGAACGCATCACGGTCCTTCCGCAATCTTCCGCAACTGCTCCATGCCCAGAAGTGGCGGGCACCCCGCCGTAGTTAGCAGCTGCGGCCTCATGGCTCTAGACCTCCTCCCCAAACGGAACACTTCTGGCACTTCAAAACCTAGTGTATGACAGTCAAGCAGTTCTGCTTGGGCAGGAGCACCTTCCTGCCGCCGAGGCGTTGTCCGCATGAGCAGCCAACTTCTGAATGAGATGAGCCACACACTTGCTATGCGCTCTTTCTGGGCGAGGCTGCGGGATGAAGCAGGAGACCACGTTCTGGGTGGTCACTGAGCATACCCGCGACATTTGCCCATATGTGGCGCAGGCCTCCCCAGGTTGGAGCCATGTTCCGGTTGCGCAAACGAACGGCTGCGTGAGTACGTGCGTGCGTGAGTGAGTGGGTCGGCCTGGGTGCACTCAGCCTAACTACGTGGTCCCAACCCCCACGAGCCCGCCCCCAAGCCAGCATGATTGGCAGCGACTGGCATTCAGAGGCCAACTTGGGTGAGAATTGACAGCTTCGCGGGAGCTGAAGCTCTCCTCCCTGCATGTGATCCATCGCCGAGATACTAAGCTGGGGGGGGCAAGCTCAAAGAAAAGGGCAGTTCACTTTCCCAGCCAGCACACGCACATGCGCACCGGCAGGCCAGCAGGGGAGCCTCCACCAATGGCACAACTCAGCCACCCTGCGGTGCCGCTTAACTGGATCAGTGTTCGCTTGGCGTGTTCGGGCAAAAACTTGTGGAAATTTGTGGCATCGCCCGGACCAAAGCAGGGCAACGAACGGTTGTGGAGGCACCCACGCAGTGGCTTGCCGGTCCAGCTTTTCCACGATCCTTTCCCGAGACAACTATTGCAGCTAACGCGCTGGGGCCTGCTGCACGTAAAGCTGCTCCAGCTCTGCGGTTTGACGGCTCCGCGATTGACTCCAGCTCGTTGGCTCAACGGCCGAGGAAACGCTGGAGCAAGCTCGCTGATGCAAGCTAAGCCCTAACCTAATTAGGAGCGCACGGCAATCTACATGAGGCACACCCCGCGGAACCCGCAGCAGCATTACCTGCAGCGCTCCTCGTGGCAGTGCCACAGGCTCCATGCAAGCCCCTCGTCTGGGCCGACAGCAACACCCTTCTTCACCCCTACATATCTTCTACAACTCGCATCAGCAGCAGGTGCGGAAGCCTGCACCTGATGGCTGCAGGTCGTGTAGCACACTGCAAGCTGCTTGCCAGGAAGTTACGCCAGGCCAATCCACGCAGCTAGTAGCAGCTCAAGAACCGCACGTCCAGGCCAAAATGGCAATAAGAGAAGTCTAACTCCTGCCAGCTTGAGGACCTAAGAGCTCGTGCATCACATGTGCGCATTTTGGTGCTTTCACCGGACTTGCCTAAGCCCCCAAGTCTTCATCGCTCAGTGTTCATTGTTTGACTCGTGTATCTTTGCGTGGCTATGCCAATCTGTTACTCTTACCTATCCTCAAACTACTGTAAGATCCGGAACCACAACAAGCAGTAGCGACCGCAGGGGTGGTCATGGAAGAGCCGGTGACGAACACTGCACTCACGCCGCGTTGGTCCTCCTCCTCCTCTGGTGTGGGGACTATGTGCTTCCCCAGCAGGCGACACCTCACCAGGCCCCAAGTCTGGGCTCTAAGCATGTGCGAAGAGACTCCAAAACGGTCAACCAAGGCTGACTAGGGGAAACTTAGGGCTTTGACATACTACGCCAAGTCAAGGTCTGGAGAGACCTTCGAAGAATTGAAGCACAACGGGCTCACTACGCCAATCATGCAGTCAGGATGCGCTTTCTCGATGCCTTGACCTTGCAGGTAACCTCAGGCAACCACAGGCAGCCATGGGTGTGTGAAGGCCTCAGCGCTATGAGGTACCTGGAAGTTGTACCGCCATCGCGTAGTGTTTTGCTTCCCGGGCTACTTGCAAACAGCTGTCGCAACCCCAGAAAAGATGAGACAATTGGGCTCAACATTGCTACTGCCAAGGGAGCTGCATGAACTACAAAGACAACAATCAAGCAAACAGACTGATTACCCTGGATGAAATCGCGAATCAACCCCCTGATGAAGAGCATGCCTTACAGTGGTAGATGCTTCTTGTTTCAGGATTTTGTGCCCTTCTCACAAGCCCCTGTCTCCTAGCACCGCGACGATGAAATTTTTATCAGAGGGGCCTCTGAGAGTCACAAAGCCCCCTGAGCAACAAAATGAGAATCTCTTTTTTTCACAGGATTACCAGCAACCCCGAAGATGACTCAGCACGAATTCACAGACCCTGGCCCACCCCAAATTCTGAAGCCTTCACGCGAAACTCGAAGAAGAAAACCACGTGTCCCTGCCAGGAAAAGAATTTGGTTAACACGGACCGTCACTGCATCCCAAACGCCAGATAACGCCACAAGTTTCTTGCCGCAACCTTCCCACGCTGCAGCCTTGTCCAAAGCACCGCTTATGGTTAAGACAAATTGAAAGCACCTTGAAATCATAACTTCACCCGCATGTGCTGCATGGGCATGCTTACAGTAGCAACCATGCGAGTTCTGGGGGCTCTCGATCATGTGGCCACTACTATCTTGGGGAATGTTGGACCCCAATCTCGGAGGTTCTGAAACGCAAATGTCACAACCCTGCACCCACCCCAAGAGCATCTGACAAATCATAGAGCGAGCATTGCGCTCCATGGCAAAAGCGGCCATGAACTGCACTCGCCCTCAACCAAGCCGCCATCTTCTGCTGTTTCTTCGAAAACGTCTTGAATCTTCCTCAGCTCCTGCGGCTCTCGATCTGCCCAAGATTTGACTAGAAATTCTCAAAACTCACCCTGGCCATTTAAAGCTTTGAAGAGCCTACAAGTACTGTCAGTGATGCCTGCTCCCCAGTACTGGAAGCCTAAATTATCAATCAGAATGCAAAGAGCGCAGTCGAAGAGAGGCTTCGTGATGAGAGGTGGCTGGCTGGGGTGTGAGGTGCCCATTTGTAGGCAATAAGGCAGAAAATGGAATGGCGCATGTAGCAGTTTCCTAAAACCCCGAGGTCATACACTCTACTAGCACTACGTAGTTCAGGAAGACCATCGACCTCAAGCCCGAGACCCCATCGGTCCAGCGTGCGGAAGTAGCCCATGAGCGTCCTCAACTTGGCACAGCCCTACATTGTAGGGGACGTGGCCTATGAGGGTCGGTCATACTGATTTGTTTTCCCAGCCAAGAAATATCAGCTTCCATGGGTGGAGGTGCTTCGGTGCAGCAAAGTCTGTTGCTTCTTTGATCTACAGGCAGGCACCCGACAACGCCACTCCCCTAAACCTCAAAACTAATGTCTGAGCAGTCAAGCATGACTGATAAATTCTTTGCTCTTTGGTCAAACGTTTTGAGCACGAACTGTTTGGGAGCCTGTCGCAAGTTACGGCGTGCTGTCAATGGAGGCCCGCTCATGTTTTGCAACCCCTGAAGTAGTGATGTCTGCGGAGGAGTGGCACAAATTCCGACATGCTGAGGAAGCCACTCCTTGGCACAGCAGGTGCTCTTTCGTTCAAAATTCTGATGGTGTCTGGGTTTGCCGACCAGGATTTCTGGCATGGGCTTCTTAGATCCCTAAGCCCCACTTAGAAGAGTGAATACAAATAAACACAGGTACGCTTCCACAATATATGGATGAGGCACAATCCCCGAAGCCCAACCAAGACGGATGCAAAATGCAACGCAAACCCCAGCAAGAGTTTCAGCCACGTGGCTCATCAAAGTCAACCTCCAAGAGCAGTCCTGGAGCGATAGGAGGGGGACCCCCAGTTGAGCTTCTTGCGCTCGGGCTTTCTCAGGGTTCGTTGATGTTCGTTGTCTGGTGTTTGGGGCTTCAGGGATCCAGGGCAGGCCCAGCATGCCTTGATGAGAGAGAAGCCATAAACCGCTCGACAAACCATTGAACAAAATTCGGTGCAAAAGAATATTTAGGGGGCCGGTGTCTAGCAACTTCTGAAGACAAAGCCACACGCAAGCCTTGCCAACTTGCGGGGTCCTTACTCGAAAGAATGTTCAGGTCAAACACCTGCCAAGACCCGAAACCCCAGAAGCTTTGCTGGCAACGGCAACGGTCCAGTGATCTCTTCCATGGTCGCTTTGTAACCTCGCAGCTCAGGGTTGGGAAGATGCCGAATGCCAGCTGAATGCGCCGCGGCCGGCAAAGGGGCGTCATTGACTCAAAGTGATGGACCGGTTTCACTGTGGCTCCGTGCAAGAAGACCCGTTACTGAGGAAAAAGAGGCAAAGGCTACAAAAGCAGCTAATCACTAGTCCACAACCTTTGGCCTGATTCCACATTTACTTCCTGTCTCAGCGAACAAAAGGCTTGTCTGAAGATCTGCTCAGTCAAGTAGCCAAGTGAGCGAAAAATCTGATTCAGCTCGGTGGTACAAATCTCACCAGATCCGTCTTCCTCACAGTTGCAAATGGTGGGGGGGGAGGAAACATGTGAGCCAGCGAAGCAATATTAGGGTGCATCTTTGCTATCTTCGCACGTGTCGCCAGGAGCGTGAGCTTAGGCACAAGGGAGGTTAAACGAGCCACCAAGGAGTGGCGGATCTTGAGCAGCTTTTTCGCTTGGGGTTCCCTGGACAGGACACGGGGCAACAGCAGCACCAGCCGAGATGCGTCGGAGTGCTCGAAGAACAAGCCTAGCATGGGGCTCAAACAGCTAGCTTCGCTCCACATGAGCTAATTAGTCAAGGTCTGTACGAACCACACTCACGCAAACCATGTATACTGGGTTGGGTGCTATCACGTTGCGGGTTGGGGCTCAATCGAGGGGCGAATGTCTTCCAGCTCTTCGCCGGAGAAGCCGCAGTTCTTCCTGGAGCAGCCCCAAGACAACTAGACTGACTTCTCAAGTCAAGACTGCATCCACGTCAGCGCATTTTTGTTACTCGCCCAGCTCAGATGCTCTTTCCTCGTAGGAACAAACTTCCGTCTAATCCGGCCTGAAGATCCAAACAAAGTCGAAGAACTCCTCGGCAGGCAATAAAGCTGCACAACGCGGTTTTCTGCTCCGCCTACCTCTCTATGGATATGAAAAAGAGCAAGCACTGCAATTGCTAGTGACCGAGTATGAACAAGCGGAATAGAGTTGGCCGGAAGCATGGCGCGGTCTTTCTCACGCATCCAAGAGGCATCGTAGTCGAGATCCTGGGCATGAGGAACAAACACTGTGTGGGTCAAGCTCCAGTTCTGATGCCTCCTTGATGCCTCCTTGGCCTTTTAGGTATGCTTGCTGGCGGGTGAGGCACAGCGACAAGGCTTGACACAGTAAGAGCTTGATGGTCAAAATCCCAACTGCCAAAGCCTCTGACATTTGCGCTCGATCATTGTGGGCTCGGAGGGCTGAAAGGCTAATCCAAGTCATTAGCCTGTCCAGGCCTGGCTGAAAATAACCTGGTCCCACCTTTCAGAGCGTACTCGGTCTTTGGTGACTTTGGCGGTGCAAGATTTGGAGTGAGCAAACAGTTTTATTAATGTATTGATGTGTGTACAGATTTCTCATGCTAACGCCCATCAAATGAAACCCCCTGAATGCACTATTCTGACAGCTACAGCTTACTCATCACGATAGATACTTCAAAGGACCTGTATGTCCTCGTGGTACTGTAGACCTACACGCGAAACAGGTCTGTGAGTCCCTGTGGCTATCCCATGATTTCGGGTAGTACTGGCAAGCCGCCCGCGGAATTGGGCTGCCAATGACCTGGCAGTAGATGTCCAACATGGCCTTCGTCAACCTCGGACTGTTGCTTGCCCCGGACTCACTTTTTTGGCTCCTGCTTCTGTTACCTCTCCATGGCAGAACATGCCAACAAATGCTAACAAATGTTGAGGTCTCCAGCAGGGACGCGCCGAGGCACACATTACCCATGATTCCAAAAACTCACAAGCAGAGATGCACAATGTGCAAAGTACACCGCAGGGGCCGCGAGCTGGTTGAATTCACAGCAGCGTAAGGAACTTCTAACACGTGGCAGGAAGACTTCTACTGCGCCATGTTTGGTAGTTTCTGAAGGAAATTTGGCGCATGGTCGTGGAACCATGCATTCACAGCTTCTAGTTGTGGATGCTCTGGCTGCAGCCATGAGGCGGCACGTAGTCCATGCCTTGCAAAGCAATGAATTACCCGATTGAACTACGGGAAGCGGCGATTCTGGCCAGCCAGTCAGCATAATTTAGATGATCTGAGTCCTAGCGTCGGTGAACATGGTTGCTGTTAGGGCCGTGTTCATTTTTCTGGGAGCCTAATCGAAGTTCCCTAGCAGCAGCAAAGCATGCGAAATCGCCTAACACATAGTGCTGTGGAGAACTTTACATACCAAATTCAGGCCCAAGGTTCTCTTCAAGGCATCGCGCAGCTCTTCGTCAGTGATGGTGCCTTGTGTCTTCTTCACTGCTAATCACAACTGCTCGTCTGCCGGATCTGCAAGTGAAGATTGTTGGATCTCAACATACATAGCTGTTCGGATTTGCTGGTCTACTGCGCTCTCCATAACCTGTTCACTGCTTTCTGCAGTTGGCATGCCCACTGCCTGTCAAAGTAGACTACTTCAGGTCATTTGGAGGATTAGGCTCAGCTGGCAAAGCATGTGACTTCCTCAAAGCGTCTCCTAAACTTACGATTTCCTAAGCTTAACAAATCTGCGCACTGCGCATGCAGGTGGAGTTCCCAAACTGCCGCAAGACAACCTCTGCTGGAATGCATGCAGCAGACCTGCAAAAAGTCTTGGCTTGCTTGTTGCTGCTCGCAATGCTCACTGCGCGTTTCGCTAGAATGGCCCGATGACACCAGCAAACCGAAAACCTCAGCCTGGACCCAAGAACCTTGAAGCGTACTGAAGCTAACGAAAGCTTGAAGCAATGAGCCATTGGCTCAGACGGTCAAGGGCCTTACTTGAGCCTCATCTAGCCGCTAGCGCTAGTGATCTGCTGTGAATCTTTTAGACCTGGATCTCCAAATCTCCCCATATAATCCTGTACTTGACCTCCATGAATCCGAGCCCAGGCACCTTCTCCGTGGGGATTGCAATTGATGACAAGGCCCCGGTCCTCTTCCTAGGCTTTTCGCTTATTCACTCTTGTTGCCATGGTTCGGGATCCTCAAAAGAGGGGGCCCTTAATTAAGCAACCTAAGTATGTGCATGTTAATTCGGCATGATGAAAGTTCCAGTACCCATTTCTTGTTATGCACAAGGTCATTGCTGCAAGTGCTTCCTTTGGGCCTTCTAGCTCTCACGCTCATATATTTGGTATTTGGTAGCATCTCCAGGCAAAGCCACCGACCTCTCTTCCTCTTGCTCGAGGCTTGGAGGCCAGATCACGCCCATCTCTTTGTGCAGATCTTCTCGGCAGTTCCTGGCTGCATGGCGCCAGTGACCAGTAGTAGCAAAACTAATAATGCCAACGGAACTACGAACGTCTAGCACAAGTAAGTGGGCATCGCAAGTGGCAAGCAACAAGAAGCAGGATAACCATGAACGCCTTTTCAAGAACGCCGAGGTCAACAGACAGACAAGCTGGGCCCTTTGCAGGCAGAGGTTTCTATTCCAGCGACACTTGAGTGTGAACCTGGAGATGCTGTTGGAAACAAGCCATGGACGCCTACAGCACTTGTGACTGTCATTACAGCAGCTGTGCCCCAAAATTTTGGAACTTGGAAAAAATTGAGAAAAAGCGATGGGTGGGAGCCGCCTACGGCGTAAGTGTTGCAGCCATGCTTCGACATGGAAACCCTCATACCCTAACAAGCCATGTGATAAGAAACCTATGGAATCAGAGGCGATCTCTCTAAACCAGCTCCTGAGGCTTTTGCAAGTTCATCCATGCATGCGCTCATGTAGTCCATATCTTGCTCCTGATCAAAACTGCAGATCAAAGCGTCCGGCAGAAGATGAGGAAATCCGATAGTCGCAGCTTCTCAGGTTCGTAGTCCTCAAGTCTACCGTGCAAAGATTGACATGCGCAGGCCTCCTTGAGTTACGTGAATGACAGCCTTGTTGAGACTTATTGGCTCCCGTAGCGTTGGAGATGTCTACAAACTATGGAGCTTTTTCTTTTTGAGGCTCGGATGATGCTCTGCCGCATGCTGTTCGGGTTACATTGCGGGGATTAATCTTGCACGAGTCTTGCGCGGGTTTGCACCTCACTGAAGCACTATGTCCGTCCATGGCTACTGCGCCGGGCCATGGAAGCTTCTTGTCAATGTACAGGGGCATGCGCACTCGGTATCATGATCCCCCTCTTTCGGGACTTACTTACTGGCGTCCTTGGAGTAGCCTGCTAAGTTACTACTATCGCATATTTGATAATCCCACTTGGGTGCTACTCTGTTGTGAACCTTCCTGAGTCAGGGGCCGGATCGGGAGCACATGTGCGTGCCCGGTAGATCTGGCCTCAGCAGCAGCCGCAGCACATGCAGGAGAGCCACATGTTAGCAAAGATTTCTCAACCTCCCATACATCACGTTAAACTGTATATGCTCCGCCCCATCAGTCAAAAAGGGTGTGATAAAGGTTTTTTGACCCAGTCACCTTTCTGCAGCTGCTCCTGGAGCTTCCCGGCATAGTGGGATACCTACTCGACGCACGACTGCTGATCTAAGCTCCAATATGTATACGCTGCTTTCGGCGGTCATGCTGCCGCCACCTCACCTGAAACCTTCGAATCTCCTGGGCCGTGATTTTCTGGCAATACCCCAAATCCTGACAGATCACAGAGACATATGGGGACCATGCGGGGATTGAGGGGGACCTTTTAGGGATTATGCATGGGATAATTCGGCCTGCCGGCCAAAGGCCTGCTTCAGCGCGGCACCTTGGAAGCAAGGCAACACTGATGACCCTCGAACAACCATTTCTGTTTTCCCCATGTAGTAGAATGGGACAGCGGACATGCGACCATTCTGGATAAGAAAGCTAGGTATGTGGCCCGAACGCGGCCTCGGATTGACCATATTGCTGTGAGCCGAGAATGGGGTTGTCTGCACAACGGCATCATAAAATTCGCGGAAACGTTTGCTGGGACTTTGCGTCCAAGATTTTTCTGCTTTGTGCCAGCAGTGGTGGTTGGCGGAGTGACCTAATTACGCCACATCGCCATATCCACAATGGACGTCAGCACCTGTACTGGATGGATGCTGGAACTGTATGCAAGTCAAGATGGACTTTATCATGGCGCCGCATGGATGCTTGCAAATTTGTATGCGTATTCAAGAAGGAATTCATTGCCTCGCCCCCCATGGCGGCTGCGGAGCCGTATGCAATTCGCAACGGTTGTCACTATCTGACCTGGCTTGAATGCTGGGACCTGCGAATGAGACATTCTTCTTATCTGGCCTCGCGGATGCTTGTGGAATGACATGCGACTCAAAACAAACCTGTTTATCTCGGCACGGATGCACGGAAAGCAGTATGTCGTTTGAAACGGACGTTATAGTATCCCCCCGACATGGATGCTTGGGGAACCGTGTGCGGTTCAAAGCGGACATTGCTATCTGGCGTGGCATGGATGCGCGGGACCATATGCATTCCAAAGCACAAAACAGGTGTTGTGAAATGAATTTGCGGCTTGGCGAAAACTCATTTCTTTGCGCAGCTTTAACCCGCGGAGCCCCGAGTAGCACAAGCCTGCCCACGGACGTCACCATGCCATCCCCGGCCCCAAGTTGGAATGTGCGTGATCTCCTTTGCCGGGGCAGAGGAGGGGGGTGTGGGAGTGAACACAGTTCTGGGAGCAAAACGCTGGTCTAATCCTAGGCCGGATGCTTGCCGCAGTCCAACTAAACATATGTGACGTCATGTAGTTTCCATTCTCTTTGCTGAAGTGTCCCAAAACCACCAGCCGAAGACAGAGAAACCGCTAACTCTGAGGGTCAATGCTAAAATAAGTATCAATTGGAAAACCACGACATCCTAACACTGAACGCAAGGCCCAAACCAAAATACATGCAGCTCGAGGCACTGAGCATGGACACTGGCATCAAAGGAGGATCTCCTTCACTATAGATAGCCTCAGCTTCAATCACCCTGGTAAATTCTCGGAGGGCTACTTCGGCACTTTTGCAAAGGTGCAGTAGATGCATCTGGTCTTCAATCAGGAAAGGAGGATTCAGACCCTAAGGAGCAGATCAGGCCAAGTATGACAATACTAAACACTTGGACATACCTGGGTCCAGGGTCCATGCAGACCGAAGGGATTCCCTAGAACAAGCCTGAAAAATGATCTTGGCCTGAACCAGAAGTAACAGCCGAGCAAACAAAAAATACCAAGAAGAGATCTAGGCAATCTAGGCAAGAATAATCACTGCACGGGGCTTCATTTTAGTTGTTCGTTGCGCCTGTTGATTATTACGCCCCAAATTTGAAAGGGCTTGACAGAGAGACTGCAAGCACAAACAAAACAGGGTTACGGGGAGTTACGCCTGATCATCCGGAAATTCGACACAATTTTTCTTTCAACTAGGAATGAAGGCTCCAAAAGAAAACTTTCCAGGTACATCACGAAAAGTGCGAACAAAACGTAAGGCGATGACCCCGCACTCAAGAAACCTCCACTTTTGCCTGGGGTCTATTTTTCAGTCTGAACAAGGAATAATCTACTTTTCCTTTCCAGTATGGAGTACCAGACCAAACAGAAATGTAGGTGGAAGGCTTCTTCACCTTAGTACTGTTTGGACAAATTGGGGTTGAGAGCAATATGGCAAGAGATGCCGGGCTCCGCCCGTCTCATTCATTCACTCCAAGTAGGGACAGTTATTCGGTTTTGGGGGCAGTCTCCTCATTGGAAAGCGAGCGACGTGGATCTGCTGAAGCTCCGCCACCTCTTCTCATCAAGCATGGGGAGGCAGGGTAGCACACTTCCAGAAAGAAAAAAGAGAAGGCTCACAGGCGCTAGAGTACGCTAGCCTCAACGGAGTGTACATGAGACTCTGTGACCGTTTAACAATCTCATAGTTGTGGGGTGCGGATCTTCCAGCCCCATGCGCGTGAAATGCCAAATTGCCCTTCAGCTGCAGAAAGAATGGCACAAGTAAATCGGAGAAAGAATCTCTGAAGCCCCGGCAATACCAAGAATGACAGACAGTCAAATGCAGCTTTTTTTTGGCACGCTTCTGCTTTCGTTGTTCAACTTCCCTGAATCCAAACCCGTGGAGATGGCAAACCCCTCCTCTGAGCCGCAGAAGCCCTCCCTCCGCCGGTAGACCAGAAGAAACAGAACCAACTGCTCAAAATCCTGAGTGGCCGCCAAGGTTGCCATGAGCCAAAGCTTTGAAAGTGTTTCTTCGGAGTGTGTGTGTGTGTGCGTGTACGGGCCTGACTTTAGCTGCCATAGGTCTCATACAGTGATGCCTGACCTGATGTACATGTTGGAGGCGATCCTGCCTCAACCTAAAGTCAAAACATGTCGTACTCGTGGCATGCAATGCCTTGAAGTCGAATGCCATGGCAAGGCTCCCAGCCCCAACCAATCTCCTAGAGCCTCCGCCTTGCAAATTAAGGGCCATCCTCTCGGCACTATAATGCTACTTTGTTGTGGCCTTCTACCGTCCTGAATACCATGACGAAGTCTACAAATTTGTGGCTAAGCAAGGATTACCAAGAACAATGCAAAACAGGACTAATTATGCTTCTTGAAAGTCACCTTCTTGACTACTTGGTGACTACTTGGTGCGCCAGGCTTTCATTTCCTTTGGGGCCCGGTCTTCACTCGGAGGTTAAGGATCAGTTACAAGAGGCTCCCAAGAGCGCAGACTCGACTTAGCTTCTGAACTAGCAACCCTTCCTGCTTGAAACAAATCCCTAAGATTTTGAAGGAACCATGACGACTCAAAAGACAAACAACAACTCCAGCAAATACTCGTGAAGGCCCTGATTTGCTAAACCGAAGCTATGCTACTTCTCCTTAAGAGTAGGTTGGAAATCTTACATGTCCCTGAACACTACAAGCAAGCCAAGGGGTCCAAGCAATTCTGCCCACCCGCGGTGATTGCGGAAAGCGCTTCCTTCCACGAAGGGGGCCGTAGGGTTTACCGCCAAAGGGTCTGTACATGGGGATTCAGAAGTCTTAGATTCTTAAATCAACGGTTATCTTGGCAGGCATCTAGTACATCTTGATATTCCGGGCAGCTAGGGGGTAGGTCCGTATGGCCCAAGTAGCGCTCTGAGGAAGCATGTTAGCAACAAGTTTGGCAAAGCTCGGGCAGCCAACATCTCCGCATAGTGAACCTCATCACATCTTGGATTCTGGACCCCTGCTGCAACAAGGTGCCCTGCAAAATGCAGAACCAAGGCCTCAAAGTGCTGAAAGTATTGCACCAGGATTCGCCCCTCGTGGCAGCAATAATATGAGAAGATAGCAGCCGTTATATCAATCGCACGGCGGCAAGAGTGAGAACGACCAAACCCAATTGCGACAGTCTCCAAAAGACTGACTCTTCGACCAGAAACTGATGCCAAGCCCCGGAAACGTAGTTTAATTCTGTCTGACTACGTCTTCCTCCTCTAGTCTATACATCATCCGCCTACACCTCCCTCCTTCCTTAAGCACCCCTTCTCTGTCCGCCCTTCCGCCTCAATCATTCGACGGTTTGGCATAAATCCCAGATAGTGAAGCATCTCGCGGAGCTCCTGGGCAACCATTGTATTGAGGGAACCCTATTATTTACTATATAAAGCCATTGTGGCGACGTAATTTAAATTCCTTAAAGCCCTAATTACATTCACCCTGATGTCTAAGTTCCTCAGTCCTAGCTATGACCCCAAATTAAATGGTAAGGCTTTACATTTTATAGGCTACATAATAGGCAAATAAGCAGGACCCCGAGGATCAAGGGCCGAGCGACCCCAGTGTCACCCCGATGCAGCATCATGATCAGGGCTTGGACACTCTGGCGAGAGGCTCTACGATCTGTAAGCAGATGTACATGTCTCTGAGAGTGTGGCAGAGACACCCTGTCATAGTGCCACAGCAGACTCAGCACAGCCTCACTTCGCTTAAGGCCATCCCAGTTCCCCTGCTGCTGCCAGGTACCACTGGCCAGTTATAATTCTTCTTCTTCAAGCTTGCAGGCTTGCAGAATGCACCGCTCCTCAATGGAGATCGTACCCGAGCCATCTTCGTCAAAGCGGTCGAAGATCACCTCACTTGCCAGACAAAGACCCTGTCAGTAGCGGTTGGAGGAGTCTAGCAGCAGGCGGTCTACATCATCAGGACTTCATGAGCTGGTCTAACTAGGCCTTGTTTGAGGGGCTCCCTCAATCATCACCTGAATCTTCTTAGGCCCCGCACCTCCATGAAATGGGTTTCTGGGATGGAAGGACACCTCATGGTCTCTCTTTTGAGTGCCTGCCCAGCTCGGGAATTCTGTGACACAAAAGCCCGCCTACAAGCCTACAAAGCAAGCATACAGTCAAAAAGGCAGTACGATCCCTATAAAAGCCTATATAATATGGTAGTTTCCATTTTCTTTTCCATTATCCCTATATTACCAAACCTTAAGTCCCCGTCCAAGAGCTGGCCAGCTGAGCCTGAGCCAAGCCTATGCTTCTAAATTTCTGAATACAACCCATATGTAACCCCTATATAATTCCCGTATAATCCCCATATAACCCCTATTTAATCCCCGCATAATCCCTATATAATCCCTAATCTTGCTGAAGGTCACTCCAGTCTTCACTCTTCCCTGCGTCCTCGAGGCAGCAGGAAAAGGGAAGTCCAATGCAGCCGAGACGCCCTGTACCTAGGCTATCACACTGGAACAGTGGCCGTCTTGCGAGGACTCAGCAACTCCTATCCACACTTAGGGTACCACACGCCTTTACCTCGACCACAATATGTCCACCACGTCCCCAACAGCTAGTCTGCAGGGAATCTGGCTCTGCTTGGGTGGGGGCCGCAGCCTGCAGCCGTGGCGCCTGTCTTGGCAGTACTGGGTGTACTTGCCCTTGGCTCGGAAAGTGATAACTACTGACTCCTTGGGTGGTTTCACCTGCTGAATGGGATTTGGCAACACCACTCCCAGAAAGGTCTCCTGATGCTCCTTACTATGGCAAGATACTGACACAAGGCTTTCAGTACACTACAGGGATACTTGACGATCGGTTTCAAGAAATTTAACTCATTTCCGCTGCTGAACCTTGGGCGGTCGCAGAGTGCCGGATCCACGGCATGCTAGTAGAATCGACCAAGGAACCATGAAGCTCTCGAAGTCGTCGAAGCCCATGTGATCATATCTGGTGGTCTTGTCCTGGGCAGCAACAGTGCACAACCAAGGTCCCAGCATCAGCTAGCCATCCTCGTCTAGCCCACGCGGCGGTTGTTTTCCATTAGCTTGTGTCAGCGTGCCATCCAGTACAGGCTATGCGGGGTTGACACCACCGCCCCGCCCCCTNNCCCCCCCCCCCCCCCCCCCCCTACTTTATAGGCCATTCTTAGGCCCCAATGATACCAGGCATCCATCAGAGTTCGCACCTCTGTCGCATTCAGGAAGATGCAACCCAGAAATGTCAGCAGCTCGAACACGTCCTAGGTTGGACACGAGTTCACTGCCTGACCACAACCCCAAGTGCCCGTGACGGAACTCGCGTGATTTGCGAGTCATCAACACACCGAAAATAATTTGCGGCACAGACACATCTTTGTGGACGTCAATACTCCCTGGCATCATGAAACGCCTGAGCTGTGAGAGTTTTCGCTTTGAGAGACTACTCTGCATGCAGCTGTAACTGCAACCCCTTCCTGCCTGTTTGGGAACTGAAACTGCCCTGCATCTGTTCCCAGTTGTCAGGGAGCAGGTGCGCTTTCAGTACCACAAGCCGACGCATTGCGTAGTCCCTTCCTCAAAACGTGAATGCCCCCCTCCCCCCACTAGCCAATCCACGCGAGTTCTCATGTCTGGTTGCTCTCTAGATACCCTCCGTCGCTTATGAGGCACCCCTGAATCCTAGACCATCCTAGACCAATGCAGGCTGTGAGGTTTCAGCCAGGGCTCCTGAAACCAGAGTAGAGCCGCGAAACTTCCGATTGCGAGAAGCCTTCCTGTGGCCAGATGGTCGTTACCACGGCTGAAATTACAGGGATCATGCAGGGTTCACAAGGCGCAGAACAATTCAGAATGTAAAGGAAGAGTGCTACTCCTGCGATAGACTCGATAGGCGAGACGAGCAATAGCTGCTCAAACAAACAAGACCTGCTGTGGCAATGCTGAACACGACTTGTTATTTGATGGGTTTAGTGCCAGACGCAGCGACCAGCAATTATGAACTGTGCATCGCGGCTTGGATCATTCACCCGTATGACTCATCCCTAGAGCTCGTACTTTTGGTACGACCCTTGACGACTCGCGCTCCTCTGTCGGATCTTTTTTCAGATTCTCCATGAGCTGATCCTGCGGATCACGCGGTTCTTCCCTAAAGTGTTAACCAGGAATTGCGGCTGTTAACAACCTACAGTAGCCTCTGAAACCAAGATACTTTGCCCGCTGCCCAGTGAGGTGGTTGGATATCTTTCTGAGGACCGTTGTTCTCATCAGCCTCGTAATCATTGTAATCATTATTGCTGCATTTGGCTTCTATCCTGCGGAGTACCCGGGAGACGCCGCAAGAGCTTCGTGCCTAGTATCAACCTTCATCAACCACGCCGGTGCCCAGTCCAGATCTTTGGTCAGAGATGGCCGGCGTGCCGCGAGGTCCGCCTGGAGTGCGAGGGTGTTAGCTTCACCGGTTTTGCGGAGACTACACTGAATACACGGATAAGTACCCGACCGCGTTCAGCTCGGAGGCATGCGGCTCAACAATGCAAAGTGTCTCAAAGCTGGCGACAAGATGTTGTTGGACGCTGTCGAAGCTGAAGACTTGATTTCGAAACTCCAGCTTGCACTTGCAGTGTGCCGAGCCCATGCTACGACTTCTGCGCTTGCCACATCCAACAACACCATGCAGGGACCAGCATGCATGTGCGTGGTAGGGTTGGACATGACGCAGGGACTGCAGTTCTGGCGAGTGTTCATTTGGTCTTCGGGATTTGTGAGTGAGACTTGCACTCGAAGCCTGTGGCAGATGCGTGCGCATGCTGGGCAATGTCATACTTTATGGATGTGAATTGGGGATAGGGATGGGTAAGGATGGTTCATTGTTTGCATCTACCGCCTTGTGCTCCTACAATCACATGGCTTGCCCCACGGTGCATGATTACATGTTTACCAGAAATCATAGCAAGCAACCGGGAATAGTCCAGATCCTAGGCTAGCCACATCGCTTGGCCCCTGGTATTTGCCTACCACGAAATCCTGCTTCATTTGCTTCAAGTTGCCGGAGGAGCTTTCGAGGAGATCCGCGAATCTCGAGACTCGCCTCCGTCAGGGGTTCTTTAGTTTGCTTCCGGCCTGTTGTTGAAGAATTTGGGCTTAGGCGTGTAGGCTTCTAGGTTGGGCACTGCTTGGTTACAACTGGCGACGTAGTGCGCAGGCTGCTACTTGCCACCATCCTGCAGAATTGAACGTGTAGGACGCGGGCCTCCGCTTCCTGGTTTGTTGTCGAGCAATACAGGATAGCGCGTAAATTCATGGGCTTAGACTTAAAATACTTGAAGAAAACCCAAGAATCACGGACACGAATTACGGGCGCATCTCCTGCACAGGAAAGCAGTCACTCCCCAAAAGAGAGGCCTGCAACATCAAGCGCTCAACCCTACACTGGCCCGGCCCTAAAAACAGAGCCGGAGGTGGCAGGAAATGAGGTGCCTACATGAAGAAGTAAGACTACAGCATACTACAGCTTGCGCAGCTTCATGGCAAGGATTGAATTCCTCATCCCATTACTATGGAGAAACCCCACAAAAGCTGGCTATCACCAATTACGCCCGCAACAATCAAGCCGGGACAAAAGAAACCTGATGACCCCAGCACCTCAAACGCTAAGCCTCTGTCTAAAAGGCCTCAGACTTTGAGAAGGATCGAAGAAAAACTTGGGACCATCTGGAAGAACTACTGTATGGCTAGTCGCTGCGAGTACGGATCTCGAAGTCCGTAGCTGTCACAGCCTTTCGCGAGCCTCTCAAAGCTCTCGGATTTCATGACGTGGCTGGGATTCAAGGATTAACTTAGCTGCATCAGGAGCTAATTTAGCTGAGTCAGTGAGGTGTCTAGGTGATATACCCTAAGGGCATGCAGGGCCTGGCTGCGGGACGTGGGAAACAAGGGGATGCCACTGTTTGAGGCTAGCAGTTGGGCATGCCGGCTGCTGGGCTGGCTTGCTTTCAATGCGCTTGGTCTGTTCTCATTGTAGGCCCGCAGCTAGCGGAGAACTTCAGAATAACTCCTCCATTGCAACTAGGAAGCTGAAGCAACGTAAGCACGAATCTTGCAGACATAAAGCGTAATACAGGCATGAGCTGTTTACAGCACATGATAAACCAAAATTATGAGCTAGAGAGTAGTAGCCCATCCCTGAGGCGGCTGGGGGAGGGGAGAGCGGGAAAAGCTGCCTAATCTCATGGCTGTGATCTCTGGCTCGTCATCTGAGATTTGCCGGCTGAAACGCCGCATCATCGAGATGCTCTCCTGCAAATGTGGTCAACAAGCGAACTTCACAGGTACTGCAAGTGACCACAACAGCACTACCAATAACCACCAGCATGGGTGTCACTTGATTTGCGCTTGCCGTCAACGCCATGCTATGTAACCAACGGCGCTGTCAATTGGCATGACCAAGCCTTTCGTTTCACCATCACTGGCGGCGGCATGTCTTCCAAGTCCTAGGCAGACAGCCCCGCTGTAACGTAGGGCTCTACACGTGGTGGGTCTCCTACCCGCTGCATGAAGGACCTTCTCAGCTTCTAGTGTTTAGGGATAAGCAAGTGCCGTAAGCACTCCCAAGAGTCTTCCTAACAGGTTCTTAAAACAAGCTTTAAAATTTACGTCGTGCTCCAGCATCCTGGGGTTGTTTCTTGCGCCGCTACGAACAGAGTTTGCTTGAATCAACTCAGTACGGCTGAGTCATCCTCAATTCGTTCACGTTAAGCACGATGCCTTGAACATGGCCATGCTCAGGCCCACGAAAAGACGCATAAGCACTCGGGCGAGGCCAATCTCCAAATTGGGATGCCGGTTTTGAGCAAAGTTAGAAAGGATCTGCCTTCCATGTTTCTCAACATACCACAACGCAGCATGTTTGAGTTGTTCAGCACAGCTTCACCAAAGACCTCTGGCACATATGCTTGGATCCCTTCCTGAATAATCTTATCCAACGCCTGTGTAAGCAGTGACCGAACACCCACCAAGCTCAATGCCTACCTCCCCCTCCTACTTGGATAAACCAGTCCCAGATTCTGAAATCCCTTAATGATGGCATTCACTGCAGCCTCATTAATCATCATCTGTTGGAGTAGTGTAAGGATGAATTGCATCCCGGGAGCGTCTTCCTCAAGGTCTGGAGACGATGTTGTGGAAGCAGCATCCTCGCTATGGGATGCATCCCAGTCTTGAGATCGCAGTAGCAATGCAGCACTGACAAACTCGGTTCTTTGAGGGGCACAGCTGGTCTTTTCTGCCAGCAACGCTTTACTTAAGAGTGCCTGTGACGGGCTCTATCTTTCAGAACGTGACAGTATAGGCATTGGATCCATGTATCTGGCACGCTGCAACATATAAAGTAAGTCGCGTTAATCGAAACCAACACTGAATCTAATGCCCGCAGCCAACCTTCGAAAAACCAACCGACATGGAAACTTCAAATCCCAAAGTCTGCCTCCAGCACCTTGATTTGCGCGTCGACTTCCTGTCCAAACAGTTGCGCCGCATTTGCTTGAATCAGATTTGCACTTGATGTTGGCGCTCATGTTGCCTAGCTTCCAACTATTCTGCGAGCCCTGCGTTCACCGAAGCTGCCTAGACTCAGATGCCTATGAGTAAGGCCTTCTCTGGCTGGTTTCCAAAGGACCCGTTGCGACTGAACGCCGCCGCTGTCAGACACTGCATGTTGTCAAAGCCCTACCGTCGATATGCGGGTAGGTTGTTACATGAGTTATATGCGATGCCTTCACTTTGGCCGCAAAGCGTTCCATCTCCTCGGTAGTGTCTTGCAGCTTACAGCTGATGACAGCTAGCTCGTTCACTGGATGTCAAGTATAAATCCCTGGAACACGTGCGCCGAGCTTAGGGGGCTCGCAATTGTGCTGCCGGTCTGTGCCGGTAGGCGGTTAGGCTTCGGGCTTCTGCGGCGGAGAGAATTGTAATGACACAGCCAGATCAGGCCGTTGAGCTCCGAATCCGCAGGTTCGGAGCATGATCTACGACGAAGCACATGGGTAGGGGAGACATGCTTGTCCACTTGAGAAGATGCAGAAGCTGGGCAGGGCAGTCCTACACATTCTCCACACCACGCTCACTCATTGAACTCCCAAAGCACTCTCTGGGCACCACTCGCTTCTCTAACCGAGAACCCATTCATGCATGCAAGCGCACATGCTATACGAAAGCTTCCCATGTCCAGTCATCAGTTCACACGGACTTGAATCTCTTCTGGACACTCAAAAGCTTTGATCCGGCTACATCTGCTTTTGTTCCTTCTTCGTGGGCTTCTTAAGTACCGGCACAGAAGGCATATCAGTGGCTCCACGAGAACAAGCTTTTTGGGGCTCAGTGCATGGGGGAACGTGTCTCCTTTCCTTGAGCGTGCGTGTCATGGAACCAAGGCTTGAGACATAGCAAAAACTGTTTGAAGCAGGTTAGGCCGAGAGGCGTCCCTTGGCGCAGCGTCGTGCAATGCTGACAGCACCGCCTGACTCCAGTTCCTGCAGCTGCTGCTTTCAAACCAGAGATGCACTTCTGCGGGCAAATTCCCAGAATAGCGGAGATGCCAACCGCCAGCTTACTTACTCAGGGCTTGAAGTGTAGAGGGGGTAAAGACTTCAGAAAACAATGATCCCAGCCTGGGTGTGTTCGCAATCTACTCTCTCTGAACCCCAAACCCTGGATTGCTAAGTCGATGGCTCGCTGCCTCCAGTCAACAAAACCATAATTCCTAACCAGCCATCAGAACTTCGCTGCCCCAAAATAAGGAAGTAACAACGACGGCAGTGCGTGAAGTGGAGAGGCGGTCCTAGGGACATGGCCTGCAAGGACAAACGACTACAAACATGTCAGGTCTAGACATAAGCCCATGATGAACCTGAGAGCCTCTTTCCTCCTGATGCATGCTTCTGGGTCCCCGGGCGCGCTGTCGGGATCCTGGAAGATCTTGGTCGTCGCTTTCTTGAGCTGTTTACGGCTCAGCTTCCTGGTTGGACACATCAAGTTGCTTCAAACTGCACTTCCGCCGGAGGTTTACCTCATCACGCGACCAAGTCTGCTCATCTATTGCCCACTTGCGGCAGTTGATGATTTGAATTTCACGTTTGTATTCCGCGTGCTTGTCATTTGTGCATTGCCCTTCCGTTGGACCAGATCCAACAAGGATGGCAAACAAATCAGTAATGCGTTTCACCTTTATAAGCCGGGATGTGGTTCTTCTTAAAATTTCAGGGCTTCCGCCAAGGCATGGCTGTAAAGGGGGCTCCAACATCTCCAAAGCAAATGAAGACAACTCTACCACGGTCTAGATTCCCTTGCCTTGCTGTAGAGAACCCTGAGTCCAAAGGACCCTAGCAGCTCAGCGAAGCAAAAAAAACCTGAATTCCTGACGCACGGCCCTCAAGCTGAAAGAGCCAAATTGTCAAAGGTGCGGTGACTGTGACTTCGCTTCCTCAGCTTGGGCCGGTGTGCACAACAAAGCGCCAAAAGTAGCGTATTGTAAACAACTCAAGGAATGCAAGGGGGCGCGACCGTCAAACTTCTCTATAGACGTCTTAGACCCCTCAAAATCTCAGGCCTGTTCACAAATCACAGTCAGCGTCAGTAAGAGGTTTGCCAACTCTGACTACGGTGGTATGTATGCCTTGCGGCCTAAGATCAAAGACATGCTGAACAACGTGACCTAACCCCACACCACATGGGCCTGGCTTGAAAGCACCAGTCGCAATCCTCAGAACTTCCAGTGCAAAACACCCCACAACCCACACCCCAACACTTCGCCGGTTTTCACTGAAAAACTCAGTCCCCCTCAAATACTCCAGCTTTGGCTTCGTATATCTTGTGGAACAAGGTTCGTCCCTTGATTTCTGCTGCCGCAGCCAACGTTTCCTGCGCTCCTGACAGCGCGAGACGTATGGTGACACAAAAGCCTGACACAAGTGCAAAATGACTATCATGGATTGAGCCGCTTAAGATCACCACCAAAATATACGGCCTGAAGTTCATGTGATTGGCTTAACGCCTGCGAAGGCGCCCACTTCATCTTGCAGCTGCCCGCTACAAAGCCAAAACTACACTGCACCAAAGCAACTGCGCTGGAGATCCCAAGGAACGCAGGCAAAAGTGCTCTGTGCTCCAACACAACCAGAAAGTATCATTGGCTCTGTTCCGGCCTTCTTGTCGTCCAAGTCTGCCGTCACACGTCTGCCATCGCACCTTGGGTGAGCAGGCCACTACAGGGCCAAGCATCAAATCTGGCACTTTTGCTGGCGGACGGCCTCTGTCACTCAATCTAAAGAACCCTACAAGCGAGATGGGATTTACTTGGGAAGCTTTGCCAAAGCGATGTTGCCCATCCAACTTTCAACATCAGGCGACTTGAAAATATGCATCCGTGCTGCGTGGTCTGCACCACAAGACCTGCACAACATCAGGGCCCAAAACGCGGTAGCCTTTGTCGAAAGAACCCCACGTATTCCTGCAGAGGGACCTGCATCCCTGCGATCCAGACAGAGCGGGAAAGAATTGAGTGTCTTGCAGCTTTACGTTTCTGATCTCAGTCATTCTGTTGTCAGCTCCAGGGATGATCCTTGCATACAATCATTCCGGCATGGATCTCATCTTGGGAGAACAGCTGTTATCTTCAGACACACTCTTGCCATGCAACCATCGACTTTTGCCTTTCCCAAAGCAACTCCTCCTTCTAGGGGTGCATGCAAAAGCAAACGAACCCTGCTTTGCCATTTCGCTGTCCATTTCTTGTGGGGTGCATTTGTCCCTCAAATTTGGATGCAATGACCGGCCTGGTGTCATCAGCTTTCTGCAAGCTTCGCATTGCGGCAGCGACCTGAGTGCTGTTCAGGGCTATTAAGTCCACGCAAACACCAGTCGGCATACCCAACCCCATCAACCGGCGCATCTGGCAAAGCAGGCTTTGCACTGGCATTTGATTCGATGGGGCTTGTACACTGGAAACCATCCCGCAACCCTGCATCCTACATCTCGTCCTAGTCCTCGAGCCCGACATTCTGAAAGTGCTTCTGAGAAACGTCTACAAGGCGAACACTCAATTTTCACCAATGTTTGCCTTTCACCCCCTTCAGCCCAGGACTGTCCTTCATGCTGGATGCCGCTCCAGAGCAGCCAGCAATTGAAACAGAACATGCGGAGAAGTAACAAAGGTGTCACACAAAACGGAACATGCCTCCAAGGTTACCGGAACCCCTCAAATTCATATCCTGCGCGCTAAAACATACGTAAACCTTAACTGCATCACCCTGAAGACCCAAGATGACTTCAAGCCCCGCAAAACCTGCTACCCATTCTGAACTCCGTCTGTTCTCTGTCGCCTATGAAGCCCCGAACATGAATTTGAGTCCTGGGGATTTACAGCGAGAACAGGATGGCCCTTGATGAATGAGGTGAGAACGGAGGAACACCCCCAACTCTTCAGATCCTGCAGGCACGAAGCTGGGACTTCCCCTGGTCCTTTGCCTCCTTCTCTCGCTCACCTCCCAAAATCCGCAAGTGGCTAAAAAAGCAGGGCTGTGAAGGTTGATCTGGGGCTTCAAGGTCCACCAAGGGCACCTCTTCGCGTGTTGCTGGGACGTTGGAGCTCAGCAACTGTCAGCCACCACATATAGCAAGCTGCTGCCAGCAACCCACACCCAGCTGCAGACTGGAATTGGCTTGAAACTGGATGCCTTGTGCCGAAACAGAACAGGAATCTTGACGCACCATTGACATCTCGACAGGCACTTCGCAACAGAGGCCTGGGGGGCGTAGCAGGTCCAACCAGGAGGGGTCCAGGACGCTTGTCAGGCTAAGATCTCGCGAATCCTTGCAGCAGCACACAGGTTTCAAGTCGAGGTCAAGTCAACAGTTCATGCCTTTCATGAAGGGCGTAATAAGACACGAAGCTGGTCGGAAAAAAAAAAAAGAGAGCTCTCTCTACAGGCATCATGCGAGGTTGCAAATTCGCCAAGGCTATCCAGCCTCAGGGCTCCTCCCTCTCCACCCCACTCCCACGTCTCCAACCCTGAAACGCAGCCCTGGTTTTTGGCCGGTTCTACGGTTGCAGCTCTCGAAGCTTGTGAAGAGGCTGATGGACTAAGCCCAGCCAACCCCCTGCATGAATGCTGGAACAGGCATGCAACAAACACGTCTGAAGTGAGGCTTGCCTCTGTTACTCCCTCGACCCTAAACCCCACGTGTGAACCAAATACCATGACCTATTTGTGTGCTCCGCGCCCCACCAGCCGAGGCGGGCGCGATAGAGTTTATCAGTAATCAAGTACAGTAGCAGTGTGCAGGTTCCCAAAACGGCCAATACTTTCATAGCTCGCTGATTGAGAAGGGGCCATTGCCTGGTGCTGGGGTGTTAAGTTGTAAAGGCTTAAAGGTTCATCCGAGGGAAGGAGCCACCCCGACCGTGAGCTCTTCTGACGTTTGGGCTGGCACCATCTTCCTGGAATGAACTGGTCGCTGAGCACATCGCTGAATAGGCTGGCTGGCTGAGCACATCGCTAAGCCCTGGAATCCTCAAACCCTTCACCCTCCTAAAAGCCCTCACGGCCGTGGCTCCAGTGGGATGCCTGTGGTTTGCTCGCTGATGGCAGTGGAGGACAGATCCTGGGTCACCTCGTTGTGCCTGAGCTTCCCAAAAAATGCGTCACAGAGAGAGAGAGAAAGAGAGAGAATGAGAGAGAAAGTTCCTGGGGATCGTCAACAGTCCATGACACTCAATGCGCTGCCCCACTTGTTGCATGAGTTAGCCCGTGGCTTCCCAAGCCCCAAATGTAGCACCACGGAGCAGGCATGAGTCATCCGAACCCTATCCAGCAAGACCCCAAAGAAACCTGAACGCTGTGCCGAGCAGATGCACCAGGACATCAAAAATACTGCATAGGACCCCTAAACCTAAACCCTGACCCCTGCATCACGCCCAACTTCCTGGAACTTGACACGAGCCCAAAACCTGTGGCCGGGCGTCGACCCCTGAAGCCAGGAGTTGCCTCGGATCCGGGCCTGAGCACACACTCTCTGAATTTGAGGGGGTCGAGGATGTGCTTTTTGCATAGGGCTGGGGTCTCAGTTGGGTCCACTTCTGAAGCTAATGCTGGTATGGTGGTTTCCGTCCCACTTGTTAATTGTTTGCTCCCAAAGGGTTGGATGGGAAACGCATGCAGGGACAACTACTACCTCGCCATCGATGACCCTTCGAAAGAACATGCCAAGCCGCATTCTGGTTGTGCGCATGCCTCATTTCCAGCAGGGTGGGCACCTTCTCAGGCTTCTCGATGTCCTTAGATGATGGCTCCTTCTTTGAAGGTCTGAATGCGCAAAAGCAAAAAAAGCTGTAGGGAGGTGTAGGACATCTGGCTTGCCTGCACCCAATCAGAGCTACTGCCTGCAAGGAACAATCATATTATCAATAGCATGTGAGGAGACCATGCCTTGGTGCAAGCGACAGCCTTTCCCTATTGCGTTGAATTACGCTGACACTCTTTTTGGGAGCACTGACAAACACTGCATAGAACACCAGCTACCAACAAGTCCTGCAATCAGGTATGCATGACACAACCGCCAAGCAAAGCTCGCTTGACAGCTGCAGGCAATCTTCTCTGAAACCTTCCTAGCTCCCGACTAGCGCTTGCAGGCATAGCGGCATGACAGCCATCATGTTGTGGCAACAGCTTGAACAAGAACGAAAAGCAATGAACAGCCGTAGCCCCAGAGCTCCAAGTCTCCGCCCAGTTTGGCTTCTTTGGCCTCGGCGGCCTCCTGGGGCAGTTCTCCGCATGCTTTGGCGCAGGCTTGCTAGGCCTTGGGCGCCCTGCTGTAGCTGACTGTGGCCTGCAGCCAGATAAGCTGTGGGATGGGATGGGTGAATCCCAGTCATGATAGGGGTTAAGGGATGGGTGTTGAGCAAGGTGGTACATAGGTTGCTGCGGGCAGCGGACCGCACAGCGGGCAGGAACTATGTCTACGCTTTAGAGGCTTCACGGCTGGAGATGCGAGTCGAAGCCACCGGAGAGGCGTTGGGATCCCTTCGCTATGCCCTTGCAATCGAATTTCGAGGAGATCCACGATGCGTCGGGAGGTAGTGAGGCAGTGTTGTTAAGCTCTTTTTTCCGCACCAATTTGCTTAACGGCACCTGTGACTTGTAGTTAGTGCCTATATGCCGCAGCTCCAGGTCCGACTTGATGTTAGGCGCCCATGGTAAGCAGTCTGGTCTGCAAAAGGTCCGGTAACCTAACCTCCGGAGATTGCCTCCAAGGCGGATTAATGCAAAATGAGGTCATCACAAGCAATCTCAAATCCACACACGGTTTCTGTTGAGCGTTTGGGCATCAAGCCTGGGCAAACACAAAGCTCAATTGCAGAATGATGCATCTGCTCGATGCGAGTGGAACATGCAAGACGGAGAAACTAAGCACCCCACGGCCCCTATAAACCCCATGCTGCAAGTTTATCGTTTGTGGAAGCTGTTTTTGACTCTTTGGTGAAGGCCTCCGGTTCCCAGCAGCCGGATGCGAGGTGCTCCGCTTCAGCGGCGCCGACAGCGGTCTTACTAGGCGACAGGTGACGACCTCGTGCCTGCGCTTACTCCGCATGCAATCCCAACACTACAACTCCTCCGGTTTGTGCCTACAAGATATGCTGTACTTTGTTCTGGGCTTGCGTCTGTTGCAAGGACCATCACGATAATGCAGGCTGGGCTTGTGGGCGGGCAGGTATGGGAAGCAGGATTCCATGACAGGGTTAATTCCAGGGGCAATGATTCGAATTGATGGAATCCGCCAGACGGTGCAGACATGTTTTTGGCGAGGCCGCCGAAAAAATATCCCCTGCATGGGAGCTGAAGTTGTAGGTGGTCGCCCCTGTTTATACCACTCTGACAACGGACAAAAGGATGGGGACAACCCTCCAGCATCGCTGCCGTGGCACGCTGGGTGCTTCGAGGCAGCCATGGGCGCAGCTTGCCCAGCAGGCGCAGTGGGCAGCGCGGAGCTGGGTCTCGGCCGAGCTCTGCTTACAGAGCTGGCGGAGGAGGGCCTGGCACAGTGACCAGGGCAAAGGAAGCACAGCAGGCTTCTGAAGGGAACCTCGGGGTTTCTTCTTTGCTTTTGGGCATATCCATCCGGATACGGAAGGCTCTCTTACACCCATCAGCTTGACTGTCATTGAGTTATGCTTCTTGTGCTTCCTCTATCCTGTTCTTGACCAACTTTCTCGCAGGAGAAGCAGTTACTACCTTCACTCTCGCAATGCCCTGTTGTTGCTGCCATCGCCACCATCGGCACTGCTGTTGCTACTGCAACAACACGACTCGTCTACTTTTCTACTGTCACTTTCACATCCCTGGGACTTTAAGAATCCAGGGATACAGGACTGAGCACTGTTTATGGTTGAAGCCCTCAGGCTGCCTGCGCCGGCCGAGCGTCGGAGCCGATCCTGGCCGTGGTAGGCGACCAGCAGGAGGGCCCGTCCTCCAGGGTTGATCAGAAAGAAACTGGGAGTCTTTCTAATGGGGATTGTCCGGCATTGAGAGGCGTACATGGGGACCCTACTTCACGTAAGCCCCAATCTTTTAGGGACTCTACGGCTTTGGGGCCGCTATATCGGTATAATGTAGAAACCAAAACCACGAGGAGATGGTACTGCGTGAAAACCTCAAGTACATGGCATGTGGCGTTGAACTTGAATACGGTTGCCGTTCAATTGCTTCTTGCTTCTGCGCTTCAGGATGTCCCAGTGAGGCTTGTCAGCTTACAGCATCTGCACCCAGGCTGCACACGCGGCAAGCGAATACACTTTGGGGGTAGGCCCTCGCAAACGTGCGATCCATCTTCCCAGACCTCTCAGACCCTGCTTTTGGGACGTGACTCCGTGTCCTCCACTCCGGGCACACAAGGCTGAGCATCGGTGAGTGGGGCAGCGCCCCAGGCGATGCCAGCATCCTCCAGAGGAAGTCTACGTGTGAAAGCCAATGGTACTGGCCATCAGACATTCTTGTTGCTACTTCTCTTGTTTCTGCAGCCGCTGCTGCTCTAGTATTACTAGTTTAGTAGCCATACCTAAACTACAACGGACACGGTATTTTTTGTCTCAAGGTCCTTTTTCTTAGTGTCCAGTGCTGTGGGTGTTTTTATTTATTCTAGAAGGTCTTTCTTTTTCTGCCTTAATTCCTGCGCATATAACCCAGGTGCTTAATTTTATTCTGACGGTCTTTAGTTCTAATCTACGTTTTCATCGAGACTCTAGCGGGTTTCTCAGGAATTGCATGACAACTGCTTGGATACTTGCCACCACCCACAAACAATCTGACAGGTGATTCCTTATAAGGTTACATCTAGCATAAGCCTTTTGGAGGACTGTTAGTGGTTGGGGGCTGTCACCACCTACGAACAGTCTTACCGGAGATTCCTTATAATGCGCGATACTTATAAGTCACGGTACACTTAGCATAAGCCCTTTGGAGGGCTGTTAGAGGTTACGGGCCGTTCGCAGAAACATGTTGCAAAGCCCCTGACGGCCATGCGAGCAGTGGCATTGAGGCCCTGACCTCGGCACACAGCCACTTCCCCTTGAAGTAACATTGAAACAGCCGTAACTGGCCAGCTCAATCTGTTTTCGCGCTCGGTGAAACTGCTTTGGAACTCCGTGGGCATGGCGGGTTCTTTCTGTATAGCCGACCGCCAGACAACTGTACGCTTTAAATTGTAAACCCTTGAAACCGCGCCGGGATGGCAGGCTCTTTCTGTATAGCCGACCGCCAAACTCCCTTGAAACCGCGCCGGGATGGCAGGCTCTTTCTGTATAGCCGACCACTAAGCTCCCAAGCTGAAAGGCCTAGAGGCGTTGCACGCTGCTGTTGCCGCTGCTCAAGCTGTCGATGCTGATGCTGTCTGATTTTGCCGTTGTTTTATGTCTCGGGATGCAATTAGCAGCAAGCCTCATGCAAACTTCCTCTTACGGCCACGCTTGCGCAACTCTGGCACGCTGTTCAAGTTCGGGGGGCGACCGCAGAGTGCGCCAACATACATGACATGTTCGCACTCCGCATGTAGCACATGATGCACGCACGTGCAGACTTTGTACATGTGGTCTCCAGCGTGTCCACATGGCCAGTAGGCGTTCACCCAATGGCCTTCACACACAACGACGTGGTCCACAAAGTACATTTTGAGCGCAGCACGGTTCAGGCGGTGCTTCCCATCGCATGGGACGAGGATGCCTGCCTGCACCATGAGATCCGCCAACTCCTGGCCCTCCTTGTAAAGCATCTGGCATAGCAGCCGCGCAACATCCTGCGAGCATGAGACAACGTACTTACGTGGTGACGCATGCCTCAAAGCAGTCGCGTCTTTTGTACTGGGGTTGATGGAGAGGCAAGAACCCAGAAGGTTGTGTACTGGTCCGGGTCGGTCTTCAAGCCACGAGGGGTCCCGGTACCCTTAGCTCGACAGCTCTCCTGCGACTCAGGTTGCATAAGGATTCCCTGCGCAGAAGTTACAACGACTGACCAAGGAACAAATTTCAAACTTCACGTAATTGCCTTCTGCTTTCTTCCAGTAGTCGACAGCTGGCGATCGTCCTTGCCACCGGAGCGTGCTGCCTTCGTGAGGTACTCGTAGTCCCCTGACAGGAAGGTGCCCATGCGCATGGCCTTACCCCACTCGAAGGTCTTGCCCCACTTGCCGTAGATATGCTGCATGCCCTCGAACGCGGCCAGCAACCCGGCCTTGGTTCGACACGTGAGCTCGGCCTCCCAGGCCGAATGTCGAGCTTCAAGGGGATTGGTCCCTCCTCCGCTGCCGGGACATGTTCCAAAAACACCGGCCCGGCAGCCAGAGTTTCCCTATAATGCGGCGGAGCTGCGATGGTCTTGAAAACCCGTTGCACGTCTGTCACCGCACCTTGCGTGAAGAACTCCCTCTGCAAATAAGCGGCTACCTTGACAGGAAGTTCTTCGAAAATGGCCCGCCAAACCAGATCCGCAACCTGCAAGGTTGGAAGACACCTGCCAAGGTCGGACGCTGTTGGCCAGGACTAGTTTACGCAGACTTGCGCAAAGACATCTTTTTGGCACCTTAGCCTGGCCTGGTCAAATCTGAGAGCTCATACAGATTGCTCACGCGAGGGTCAGTCTTATTCCTTCCGCGTGCGCCTGCAGCTGCGGCCGTTGAGTACTGCTTCGGCAGGGATTTCTTGAGGGCTTTCTTGTAGTGGAAATAGTCACCTAGCAAGCACGCAGCCGGAAATACATTTCGACGTGCTGCCGCAATGCCTGGCGCATAGTCAGCTTGGACCTGAACGAGTTGCTTCTTCAAGTCGAAACTGCCAACTTGCTTGCAAAGCCAAACCAAATCTTCGAAGCAGGCTGCGAGGTTCTCCTCACCCTCACTACTGATGATTGCCTGCATGACCGGTTGGGCTGTACAGGGGCGTGCCATGTACTGCTGTCGCTTGCCTCCCAACCTTGCCGCCGTAGTATTGACTAAGGAGGGACTAGTGGCGGCGAAGCACAGGGTCACCACTCCGTAGTTGTTCGCAATGGCTCCCATCTTCATGTCCACAATCAAACGGATCCGATGCTTTGCTGCATCCTGGAGACGCATGAGCATACCCGCGCAAGACATAGGCACATACACCCTGCCCTCATGTATCTCACTGCCGCGACCAGACCTCGCGAGCTAGATCTTCTGGAGATAGGTTTTGCAGATTGTCCGGCAAGTGTCTTCCCACTTGGTAGCTTCGTCCTTGAAAGCCTGTATTGGCACGGGCGTCACCTTCGATGCTGCGCCGTGCTTCTGCCGGAGTCGCTTGACTAGACTGCGCAGCTGCTTCGGCTCACAGCCGAGCTCCAAATCCTCACGGTCCACTGCGTCTCGAATATTGCGGCTGGTAATCGGCGTCTTGGAATCAACCAGTTTGCTCACAACATTCGCAACGCCTGCTGCCAACAGGCGACCTGCAGCGCCTAAGTCCTTCCTGGCGTGCTCGCCGCGACAATCCACTGTTACCTTGCCTTCCGCTGGCCCGCTGAGCCACATAGTTGCACGCGCCTTCAGGTTGCAGGCTGGCCGACATTCTGCGCAGCATCCCCAGAGTTTGTATCCTGCGCAACCACTTTCCTGGGCTGCTCTCTTGGTCCTGAAGGTTATGCTACACGGTGGGTCAGCTGCTTGACATGCTCGTCGTGCCAGAAGCGTTGCAGCCTGCAAGGTCTGCTTGTACACGGTGCGCCAAGTGCTCCCAATCTCCGGCTTCTTTTGCTTGGACACCAGCTGCTCTGGCCTTGGCGTGGTCTGCTATCCACCATAAAGGCGTGAATACGTCCACCTCCTCTGCGGCTGTGAGACTGCTTTCTCGCACCGCTTTCAACCCAGGTTGTAGGCGCGTGAGACACTGCCCGAAGCTGAGCTTAGCTAGTGTGGAGCTACAATCTGGCACGCTGGCAAGTGCGTCTGCAACTGAACTCACCTTCACAGCGTTCAGGAACGCAACGACATGCTCCTCAAACTCTCGCTGCCGGGTCCTCTGTCCCCAAGTCTCGGCAAAGAGGAAGGCAGCACATCGGGTCCACAGCCTGTGGTAGCAAGCCATCTACTTGCCTCGCGTCACACAATCCTCCCCCTCCCGACTGCAATGCTCCTGCGCTCTCCACTGCTTCCCCTGGCACTCTTGGTGTAAGAACAGAACTTTTCTTCTCGGCATCACCACCAGATATGGAGCTGATAGCGGCGGCCACCTGTGAGCCTGCGTCTGTACCAACCCCCCCCTCTATCTCAGTTCCCCACAGTATCTCCTTTGATGTGGAAGCCGGTTCCTCCACCTCTGAGGACAGAGGTCCTGCTTGCTGTTCTGCCTTTGCATCCACACTGCCATCTCTATCTTTGTCGGCTCTTGATGAAGCCGTCTGCAAGTCCGTGTCTGCGGGAGCTGATGTATCTTGTCGTGTCAGAATCGCATAGTACAGGTCGCCCTGCACGGTGGAGAAGCGACCGTCGCAGGCTATTGCTTCTGCTGCCACCTCACTTATCTGGGTGTCATCACATAGCCAAAGTCAGGCATGGACCCCACATGATACACCGCCGCGGCGAGCTCGTTGATGTGCCCTTGAACATTCAGCAATTCAGAAGCGCCGACCCAATACATCTGCTTGCATTGCAGAACTTGACCGGCAGCCATCCATGCGTGCCACCTTTTCAGCCCCACTACGAGAGCCGCGGGAGGTTCTAGCACCCGCGCCTGTCTCTTCGGCATTCGAGTCGTTTGGCAACAGGGACAGCGCCACTTGCTGCCCTTGAACTGCAAATCTTCTGGAGCAGGTACAGCGCGCAGGTAATTATCGACCAAGTCCTGTAGAGTGCGTCCTCCCGACACAAACTCCACCTGCATGTCAGTGAAGCACAAACTGCTCCGACCCAGCGGCGCTCATACTGAGACCTGCAGTGTCTGTCAAGCGTTGGAAGAACTCAGCAGAATCTTCCTGCACGTTGTGATGCCACTGCTCCAAAAGAGTCACTGGCGTCATTGTCTGGCCGCGCTCCAGCAGCTGCCACTCCGCTGCCAGTTCGCTGGCAACGCGGTTGGCTGGCTGCTGCAACAGCCTGTGCCAGGGCGCCACGCTGAATGTCGCCTGCAGCGCTGCATTAAGGAAGCAGCCACTGCCAACATTCACGAGCCCTCCTCGTCAACCCACGCCGCCAGTCTCAACATGCTCAACCGGCGATTCCCGCTTGCCCTCCATCTGGATGCTGCAATGCTTGAGCCCAATGCTTCACACCCCAGCCTTGACGTCGCATCTGGACTGATTGACCGGGCCAGCTTAGGATGCCTGAGCTCTGGACCACTTCTCAGCAGTCCGCCGCAGCCTCAGCTTTGCTGATCTGCTGTCTTCCCTCAACCATGCCCCTTCCATCACTTGCCCGCCTGTAAATTCCCGCGCCTGCGGCGCTCTTTGAGCCTGTCTCTGGTACGCCTTGCGTTCCTTGGCGCAATCAGGCGCAGAAAGTGATGGAAAGATGGCACATTACCAAGAGCGAGAAAATGAAGCGCAAATTGAGGCAAGGCCCCCCTCCCTGCTGCTTGAACCTGTGCCTGTCTAGTTTCCTCGTCTCTCTCGGCTTTGCATTTGTCTTTTCTTGCTACGCGCGTGCTCAAGTTCTTCACGCTGCAGTGAAACCCTTTCTATTTCAAGCTGGACTCGCAAGGCCGAGAGTTTCAAACTTGCCTCTTCAATACTCGTTTTGGAAACTGCGCCGCTGTCTGGGTTAGCATGCGCCTTGGCATCTTCATTGACATCGCCCTTCCTGTCATTCTCAACAGCCGCTTCTTCTTTTTTGCCATGGATCTTCTTCGTGCTCCGTTTCTTACTTGCGGACGCTGTGGCACATTGACATCGATTCTTCCATTTTTCACAACCACCGCATCCGCGATTCGGCATGGAGTGGTGTAGCACACATATTAGGCTGAGAACTTGAACAACAAACGCTGCGTTTTATAGCTACGTGCCAGAGCATTCCGATCTGATAGTAGGCAAGCTAAAGGCAAGTTATTTTATACATCTATACATATAAACCGACTCTTTTGTGCTCCCCCCTCAGCTCAACAATGCCCAGACCCAACTGGCGGCTAAGATGAGCACCTGATCGAAGTTTCAAGGTTTAACTTAAGGTTCAAAGCTTACCTTTTGACAAATACTTTAACACATACTTGGGAAACCGTTCATCAAAAACTTTCACGGCATAATAGTCGAGATACAAGAACCATACCGTCCGAATAAAAGCAAATACCCTCGGCCTAAAAAAAACACGCTCGGAATAAAAAAGGAAACCGTCTGAATGCCGGTGTAGAATAAAAATGAAAACCATGAGACTAAAAAATAATACTCGGAATAAACAAGGAAACCGTCTGAATGCCGGCAAATAAAACAGAGTACCCTCGGAATTAAAATAAATACCCTCAGAATAATGTATGAAACCACGGCTTTTTAGTCACGAAACTACCTTGAACATCTTGCTTCATGGAGATGTAGAATAAAAATAAAAACCATGAGACTAAAAAATAATACCCAGCCCAACTACAAGTACTACTAGTACTACTACTATTACTAGTACTAGTACCAGAAGTAGTACTAGAAGTAGTACTAGAAGTAAAGTAGTAGTAGTAGTAGTAGTAGTAGGAGTAGGAGTAGGAGTAGGAGTAGGAGTAGGAGCAGGAGTAGGAGTAGGAGTAGTAGGAGGAGTAGGAGTAGGAGTAGGAGTAGGAGTAGGAGTAGGAGTAGGAGTAGGAGGAGTAGTAGTAGTGGTGGTGGTAGTGGTAGAAGTAGAAGTAGATGTAGAAGTATTAGTCGTCGTAAAATAGGAGTTGGGCTACCAGGAGGAGTAATGGGAAGGCGCTTGCCTGTCAGGCTTTCCTCGCCCAAGCGCATGGGTGTGGAGAGCACAGGGCGGATTTTGTCTTCTATTAGAAAAAGGATGTAAAGAACTGGCTGCGGCGAAGTGTGAAGGGCTTGTGCTCTTCCAAATGGCTTGGCTCAGCTCAAGGCTAGGACTTCTACATGACCCACGCGCTCGGAAAAGCAATTTCAACTGCGCTGTACGTTTCGTGGTGAGTTGGATGAGGTGTTGGCTGTGTATGTAGCCTATTGCCTACGGAATTGGCTCGGCCAGCATGGATCACCCTCTACTTGAAGCAAGCATCTCGAGCCCAAGCACGGAAGCCTTCCGAAAATCACACTTCACTGTTTTCCGCAGGGTGCCGTGAAGTGAAAGCAACGATTTCTACAAGTAGCAATCCGACTGCGCTGCTGCCTCTGTGAACAGGTGATGTGGCCTAGAATCAACCATCACAGATGCAAGTCCTCGAGCAAGCAGAAAACGTCTGGAAACTTGTGCAAAGAAGCAGTCTGCATCCATGCGCCTTTGTTGAACCAAATGCATTGGATGCCGCAATCCGCAGGCTCAAGTTCGCACTACATGGCGGATTGGTAAGAGGTCCGAAACAACTAGCATGCAAAATTCATGCGACGGAATGGACTTGGAGCATCCTCTTCTTTGCAATCTTTCTAGGACTGTCAGGTGTATCGTGCATGTACGTGTGTTGTGTCTTATCCAGCGGAAGCTCCTGAAGTCTGTGCTCTCCGTGGATGACATGTTGAATTTGGGACTGTCTTTGTTGGCAGTAGGCCCACCAAGTCAGGAAGTATCAGATGGCAAAACACGGCTTGGAGCCTACGAAACAAAGCCCGCCACTGAAAACAGTCCGCCTGCAACAGACTTGCACTATGCATCCATCAGCTGAATTAATCAGGCAGATAAAACACACTCAGGCGCACGCGTAGCAGGACATGAAGGACCTTCATGATGAAAGGCCACTTGAGCGCTCATTTCAAACTCTGGCATCTCAATCTCGATCACATGTCTCCAGTGATCATCTGGAATGGCCTTCCCTGTCTGCTGCCCAAACCTTCTAAGATCCATGAACCTGCGGGGTGCCAGAGCCTTCGCGTGACCTCGGGACAGCCGAGGTCAGCGGCAAGTTTCCATCAGGTGCCCATCATCCCAACCTTGGCAGGCGAACTGGCCCGAACCCAAATCTCAAGGTGCAATGCTTGCTGACAAGGAAACTGAAGCACAAAACCTCCTGACCTGCAACCTGATTAGCAAGATCACTGGCAAAGCCTTCTCCGCACTTGACGAAACAAGGGAGGCCGCCTGCCTTTAAGAGGACAATTTCCAAAATCGAACTGTGCATAAGCCAAGAATGTGATTAAAGCCTGAAACGCAAACTACCTCAGCAGCTCGCCACTTTGCAAAGCCAATGCCCATCCCTCTTTTGTCCTGCTTGTTGGCTCGCGATAGCAAATCCGTGGCCGGAAATTTCTTGACAAGCTCTAGCTTTCTGGCGCTGCATGTCTGCAAAAAATCACTGATGTACATGCTATGAGCCCTGGACCCGCATTATCCTCATTCCCTGCATTCGTCACGCGGAGACGGAAACTGCTTCCAGAGCCAAAGTATCAAGAATGGCCTTTCGCAGTAGGCACTTTGGCCTCTGCGCTTTACCATTAACAGGCAAGGTTTGGCAACTCTTCCACCCTAGGAGAGCCTAAGGCAGTAGCACTCTGGGGCTGGTCCAGGGCACAAAACCCACCGATTGTGCTTGGGTTCTGGCAACTGTCAAGAACATAAACTCTGGAAATGAATCCTGGCTACTTTTTGTGTGCTTTTGGATACACAGAGCTTTTGTGAGCGCTGTGAAACTTTTGGGGAAGGTGGGCAGCTAATGGCTGCTGGATACTCTGCGCTTTTGATGTATCCCAAAATTGGGAAAATTCAGGAACCTGGATGGTTCGAGTTACAAAGACTCTTAAAACAGAACGCTGCGGGCATTGTGAACCTTCTCGTTGCACATTTCAACACAACATCTTTGGCAATTGTGTGTCAGGGTTGGGGAGGCAGCCAGTTATCTAAGTGATCTTCTTGTCTTGTGCCCCAGCTAGAAGCCTGTACACCATGTGCATGGTCAATGACACCACGCCCGCCAAGCGCAAGCAATCAGCTCAATGGCATCCACTCCCCAGTGCAGCTGAGAATGCATGTAATCTGTCCCACAATGCGAGCAATCGATGAACATTTTGAGGGTCAGTGTCCCGCCAAGAATGACTTTGGGGTGAAGTGCTTGAGCAAAGGGAGGTGGACTTGGATCCCGAATCAAGCTAATGAACTCAGTGCCGAAATTGCAGGTTGCCGTACACACTTTGACAGTGAATGTCAGAGTTCTCTGGCGCAAAGCTTCGTGTGGTAGGACCCATTGTCATGAAAAGAAGAGAATCCTGGCGCTGACAGCCTATGTAAAGAAGCCTTCCAGGTTTGGGGTGGGAATAATTCACTGTGACTACGTCGTGCAGCGTTTGCGTGACCCTTCTACATGGACAGCCATTGGGTCACGGCTGTCACGGTCCAGATGTTGCTCAAATCCCTTACAGCATTCAGGGGAGTGGGGCCACATGCCTCACAGGCTGCGCCTCGGGCGTGCTCCCATAGAACCGGGGTCACTAGAGAAAGGCTGGGAGATCGGGAGATCATGGGGCACGTGAGTGTTTTCAGGCTTCGGAGGCAATTTCTTGTAAGTCTCTACTACACTCTACACTGACCCGTCGCAGGGTGCTGAAGATGTTGCCTCATCGTCCAGCTTGGCCTTGGGACCCAAGCGGCGGTGCCTCAGGAGCGGCCCTGAGCCTTTGGAAATGCGGCACAGTATCACCACAGGCACTGTGAAGAGCAAGATGACGCAGACCAGGATTGCTGCCCATTGAAGACGCCAATCCCACCAGGAGCTAATTTCCGGAAGCTTTGCGCAGGCATCCGCCTTGGAGTCGGCTCTGGGAGCTTGGCTGTCAGCTGCTGGCTGGAGCCCCTGGCACTGAAGCAGGAAGTGTAGGTCCTGCGTGCTGAAGGGCGAAAGTGCGATCCGCGCGGAAGGTTGTAGGCCCAACTCGATGCGCGCACTGGGCGGCTTGCCGTCACAGGAGTGAACCTCCATCTCCGGGTCATGGCCACGCAGCCAGGTGATCTCAGCCATAGGATATTGGTCCGCTCCACCGCGTTCTTTCAGAAATTTCTTGACTTTCGGCAGCGCATTCAGGCGTCAGGCAGGGCAGCTTACAAATCGTACGCATGGTCCCTGCCAAGGCCCCCCTGCCGCTATACCCTGAGCTGCTGTGGCATTCTCGGAGCCGGCCGGTCTGGTCCAAGCGCCGAGAAGTAGCAATAATCGAAGTGTTGCTGTTGGCCAAGCTGGGCCGACCATCTTTGTGCTATCTCTTTCTGTGAGAAGCGTTCAAATGGCGGCGTTACATATATTTACAGGCTGTACGAACCAGCGTGCAGCACTCTTGGCTCAGGCTGCAACTCCATCACGCCACCTAGCTGCCCTGCACCTCCCACCTGCTAGCCCCGCATTTCAGCATCAAGCCTGGAACCATAGCTGTCTGCACCTCCATCTGCTAGCCAGCTTCCAAATGCAGCACTACTATGGAAGCACCAGCGTTACGGCCTTGCATCTTGGTGACATAACCCTTCAGCAGAGACACCTTGTCGACGATTAGACGAAGCCCTGAACCCGTAAGCCAACACCCTGACTCGCCAGGTTTCACTGCCAAGGAGCTTCGCTTCTGACCCATCCTGTGAGGAGTCTGCAGCTCAAATGCTCAGGCTTCCGGCTTTTCAGCTGCATGAACCAGCTTTAGTCTGCTATGAATATTCACACTTGGTTGCCGCGGCACCTCTGCTTGTAAGTCCGGATCTCGCAGCGCGTCAAGCGATCGCGGCGCCAGTCACCTTTTCAGAAACATGATTCGCATGCCTTGACTCGGGACAGACTTCGGGGTTTGGGTGCTGGTAGGGCACATTTGGCAAGCTAGCTGGGCAACACTGCTGTTTTGTTAGGCTGTATTGACCTGTGGAATCCGCTGGCCCTGAACCCAGTTACAAAACTGCGCGTGGCCCTTTCAAGGGGCTGTTGCACAAATGGAACGGATCTCCTCCTGGTCAGCCATCCCAGCCCTCCCAGCCGCTCAGCCCTCGGCCGGAGGATCCGCGTCGGCGGGCAGGCCTCTTCTGCCTAGCCTGCCAAGGAGAGGAGCCGCGCATTGCATTAGCAACATGGACGGTCCCAAATTCACTCATAACAGAAGGACCTATTTGCGGAAATCTAAAGTTCCTTTCGCGAGCACCATCGCGAACTTTCGCGGATGCGTGTTAGCCCATGGTTGTTGAATTTAGTCACTTCCACAGGGAGTTCGCGGACAACCCACATATCTGTAATAATTGCCAGGCTTGCATGAACGATCCTGAGCTGCTGCGCCTTCTTTCCTCTAAAGTTGTTATTCTGGCATGGAACAGCAAACAAGGTTTCAACTTTCGGGGCTTACAGTACGCAATCAGCTGGTACGTCCCACGGACATATTCACAAGGCTCCATGCGCAGCAGCGGCAGCAGGCGACAAGTGGTCGACTTTAGGCTGTAGAGGTCGCGACTATTTCCTATTTCTCCCTCCAGCAGTGCTTTCCGAGTCTGGAGTCTAGAAATTTGGGTGCAAGCTCCACTGACCACGGAACCTATTTATTGATATGTGGCGAGCTTCGGGCGGATGCAAGCTAATGTCCTTCTTCTACCTGAGCTTCATATATGACTACAGGTGTTTCCATGTACTGCAAACTTCTCTCCAACTACAATCAAACTAGGAATTCAAGCGAAACTTGCACGATGAACCACTCTAAGAAGCACGTTAACTGGAGACTTTGCACCGAAGGCTTCACGAGCAAGCACGCGGATAGGTCGGCCGCCAAAGAAGAGAGCTTCCTCTGAACCACGTGCCGAAATGCTGCTCGCTAGGACAATGCCAATAATGCCAGCAAACCCAAATCTGGAGTGGACATAGCACGGAATCCAGAATGGTGGCGCTGGCTGATGCAACGTGACACTAGAAGCTGCAAGCTCATGATGCTAGCCTATCTGCAAGGCCTCTAATGGCCCAAGGCTCCAAGTGTTTGGGTTGGGTGTCTCAGGGTATGTGTGGCACAGGGCAGCGCAAGGTTCCCATCCGGGAAAGGGGCACTCCAGCCACTTGACGAGGAGTTGTCAAGAGTTTCTCACCAAGTTGTCGCCTGCGTTCTTCACGTAATATCCCTTGCGTTCGCGGCATGGTATTCCAGCTGACTAGGTAGCAAAGAGTGACAACCATCGCAGCCGTCGTCTTAACTTAGCGGCAGCCTGCAGGTAGAGAAGGTCGGGGAACATGTCATCCAAGACCTGCACGGGTTGCCACTTCGAAAGCCTCACTTGAACCCCCAAAGGCACATCTGAAACCATGAAAATGGTCGGCGCTCATCCAAACCCGCAGCAGGTTGCCAAGTGCATGTCACAAATCCCTCAACTTAATGGAACACCAGCAAGTGATGCTAGCGGGCGCCAAGTACTGTTTCTGTGCGCTGCGGCGCAGCTGTGAAATGCACGTACAAGCCAAACTGCGGAGAATGGAACCTTTTGTGGAGCATTCCGTTGTGCCATGAACCACCAAGTCTGGAGACAGCAACTAAACTCAGTCGCCAACACATCTGGGCACTTTGCCGAAGATAGTGTCAGGATCCTCGGTGGGGCCCAAAGCTGCTGTCAGAGACTTCTGCAAGCGCCTAATTCTTGCACCGCCAAGGAAAGCTGCCCAGCGTCTATGTCCACCTGCTTCTGGATCTGCATCAGGTACCTGTCCTCGGCCAGGCACTGGACCACACACCATGCTTCTTGCTCGTTGATCACTATGATTACCTTTCCATGGCAGCAATGCATTGCCCACACAGAATGAAAACCGAGCATAAGGGACCCGAAGGTGAAAGTGTTGGGTATAGCTCCTCCCGTAACATTCTGATGCTGTCCAGCGGCGCACCACTTGGGCACCGCCTTCCTCTGCCGCATTCTCTCCCGTGCAGCTGCGTCCTCACCTGGCACACGGCTCCGTGAGTGTGGGAGTTGCATGTTTCCGCTCCCCATGCAGTCACTAAGAACCACCACCGCCGCCGCCACCGCCACCGCGACCGCCACAGCCGCCGCCGCAGCCGCCGCCACCGCCACCGCCACCGCCACCGCCACCGCCACAACCACAACACCACCGCCACCCTGGGCCACCGCCATCAAACCCGCCACAAGTTGGAGCATTATGGCGCGAGTATCCTTGGGGCTTCCCGTCCTCTTGACCGCTTGGATATCTTTACAGATCAGAGAATGTGATTTTCAGCGGGGTTCGTAGGGGCTTGCGAGCAGTGTGAGCGAATTAGGTAACCAAGGAACAAAATGCAAGAAAGTTCAAATTGTCAAATATTGATGCTTGCACCACCAGACTGTCACAGGACGTGCCCACATCCGCTGCAGCATTGGCGGCAGATCATTTGCTTCCATCATTTAGGTTAACCAATGGTATCAGGACATGATGAGCATGGCCTTCCGAGTCACCGCCGTAATCCGATATTGCATAATTGTCCTTGAGCATCAGGGTTGGGCTACGGGTACTTAAACTGAAAATACAGCTCCTCGAAGTCACGCGCCTTATTTTCTAGGTCCTATTTCGTCAACGATTGCCGGATATCTGTGAAGTAGGCGCAGGCTGGGCTCTGAAGCCTCCCCTCTTGTAGCCCTCTGTCTGAGGGAGCCCTCAGGGTGTTGATTTGTCTACTTGGGGCTGGCGCGTGGAACAGTAGCCTGGAGAAGTCTCAACACACTGTGCCCGCTGCCCACCTACCTATGCTCAGGCCTTGCGGGTTTGGCTGTAGCAAGTGTTGCATTCATTGCGGCTGCATCGAACAAATCCGGCGATTATGCATCAGTCTGCGAATCTCTCAGTGCTCTCGCTAGAAATCTAAAGCTCTTGCTGAGCAGAATGCAGTCTGCGTTGTCTGTCGGGCTAACTGGACGCCATGCCATCACTGCAGGCAAGCCGCTTCCGGCTTCCTGAACTGGGAGCCGCGGATGCACATCTATATCAGAAGTATTAGCTCTTGGCCATGTGATGCCACAATACCTTTGACCTACACATTCTTGGGCTAGCGGGTGAGAAACATTGCCCGCATGTACCACATCGCCATTCTGGAGCAGGCATCATCTTTGATGCTTGCAATTCTATTAATGCGTGCAGGAGTTCTGTGCTAAGTGAACATCAAGCAGCTTAGAAAGCCTTGCGAAGCCAACTCCACGCATGTCCGCCCAAGTACCCTGGCCAAGGCACTTTGGCGACAGAGTGAGGTTGCGCAAGTCCAGGTATGGCTCCCGGAAAAGCGGCACCGAAGGCATTCTCTTGAGCTGGTGGTCTTCCATCTCAGTGCGGGCTGGATTTTGCAAGGATACCATACCCTGTTCCACTTAGATGGGCGTCCTATCAGCGGGCCCTATTTCATCCCTACATACTATACATACAATACATACAATGCATACAATACATACAATACATACAATACATACAATACACACAATACACACAATACACACCATAGACACCATACATACCATACATACCATAC
>CAJNIZ010013136.1:88463-99527 GCA_905231905.1 Symbiodinium pilosum
TACGATACATACGATACATACGATAGATACATACGATAGATACATACATACATACATACATACAGACACATACATACAGACCTACCTACTACCTACCTACCTACCTACCTACCTACCTACACACACATATATGTACATTCTACGTACGCCTCAAGTTCCCAAGTCATCTCTGCCAAAGTACCGTCTCCACCTGTACTGGGCGTTCCTGTAAAGGGATGACCGGGGCCTTGGTGGCAGGCTCCAGACAGTTGATTTAAGAGATCGCAATAACCCTCTGTCGATTTGCAATAGTGTGACGGGGCTTATATAAGCATTCATAAAAGCTCGCGTGGCTTCCGGGCACTAGTGGTCTGGTGGTGCATGCGACAGTCTGATTCTAGCTTGCTATGGCTCACATCATCGTTTCTGAAGGGGGAATTAACCTTTGGTGAAGGGATGTTGGCGCGATTTCGTTGCGGAGCTTTGCCTCGTACAGTGCGTAAATGTGATCTCCTGAGACTTGGGGTGTTTAAACAAATGCCCTCGGCCCTTAACAATCTTTAGATGCACCTTTTGGATCCACCTGCAGCATCCTACGGCATCTCATTCATTGACATGCATTTTCTAGGTTTATATTCGGAGCATGTTGGCATTCGGTCTGCGAAGCCTCTCCTTGAAGCTTCAACTTCTGCTCCGATGGGTACTCAAAAGGAATCAGCAGATCTTGGGCATCTCCCCTGCACGGGCCAGAGCCTCCTTGACTTAGTTTTGCACCTTTGCCTTATCAAATGATCCTTCTATTTCCCCACTAGCTCTGATTACGATACGATGGCTTCTGGGGTCGGTGCGGATGCGTGGCGGGCCAGAAAGCCTGGGGAGTGAAGAGGCTCCACGGAAAGCCTTGAAAGAGTGGCTTGCAGCTGTCAGGGAGATTCAAGGAGGAACTTAGATTTCCTTTACCGGTGCAAAGTACTTGAGGTGTGGCTGGGGAGAGTAAGACTTGACTTTAGGTGGTAACCGGCTGACTTGGATGTATTTGGTTCACCTGGTCCTATCCAGACAGCACGGAGGAAGGGAATATTGCCAGCCTTCTCAGTCCGTGTCAAAGACAGTGCTATGGGGATCCCTGTCACCAGCAGTAAGCACTCGGGGCGTGGGGTTTCCACGCAAGATTGTGGGAAAAGCAGTCTGAGCTCACAGAATTCTGGCAGGAAGCATTGGACTTCATGGCTTCATGGGGACTCATGGCTTATAAAAGAATAGCATGACAATAAGCATTAGACTCACCTGAGAGAAACACTTTCATGCGCACCAGGCTGCTTCACGTTCTTACTAGTACCCTGTTCCTTTGCCAGGGCCTGAGCCGAGAGCTGGGATCCTCTCCTAGGTTCCAAAAAGACAAGAAGTCCTTGTCCCAGCGTGACCCCTAGTGGGGAAGGCCTGGCATGCCCTTCACAAATAGAGACTCAAACAAACTGTTCTTCCTTTTTTTCGGGGGGCCTCTCAAAGTGCTTCAAGGCCCCAAAGAAACTAAAGCTGTAATCGATCCCGGCCTCGTGCCCTTCTGGACAGCTCCGGCTTTCGAACCTGCAACCATTGATAGCTCTCTTTGGTCGAAAGAGATTGCAGACAACACGTCGGAAAGGTGCACTCGAAATGACTCCTCCAGCTCACACATCCCAGCAAAGCTAGGTTTGGGCTCCAAAGGAATTGCGGCCGAAATTGTGGCCGCGTGAGCACTTTTCTGTTGGGGTATGCGTTCGTTGCATCGAGGCCAGGCGGACCTTCTCATGCACAGGCGCAGCGTAGCTCAACGGGGCGCTGCAAACTCTAACCATGACTAGGATCCAGCACCACCAACCTCGTCTGCAGAATCCACGTTTTCCAAGGAAAGGATGCTGCAAGGAGCTGCCACGGTCGTTTCGAGAAACATTATAGGCAGGCAGAGATCATTCTTATCAAGCAGTGCTTACGGCAGGACAGACTACGACTTCTTTGACGGTTAACACAAAAGTCGTAGCGGTTCTGAATGCTGTACAACTATAAACTTGCTGAGACAGTTCTTTCATCGATACCTTGGGCGTTGTGCTGCTTGCTACCCATCTAAGAATGCTAGCAAATCAGTAGCTGTCGCCTGAAGCTGCTGCGACTTTTGGCCGGGCCTCCTCGTCGTTGCAACTCAGGCTTCTCAAGTTGTATGTATCATGTAAGTAGCAGCTGGCTTTCCACAATTACTTGCCATAGTGGCATTTTGACTGCCAACTGTTGCAGCCTCTGCTTTGCGTGCTCAAGGAGTTGTACTTGTGCGAGGTTAAGCTTGCAACTGATTCAGTAGAATGCTTGAATGGTGGGTTTGTCCAGATTTGTCGTGGCGACTCATGATTTGTATTCGCAGCGCGCCAAACTGCAAGTCCTGCGCGCACAAACCCTGCTGGTCTATTCGGGCCTGACAAGCACGTAAAAATGTGTGAATCGGGATAAATGTTCATTTTCATCTGCATTCAAGTACAGAACCTCAACCCTGCTCCCCCAGGCTCATCGGGGGCTTCATCTGCACCATCATCCCTATGCTCTTCACCAAACAGAAGTACCTACAGATCCTGCACCCCATCGAACATTAAAGACTGTCCGTTGAGCTCCTGCGCTGCCTGCACAGCCTGCGCTGCCTGTGCCGCCTGCACGGCCGCAGCTTGTGCCGCGACGATTCGCGCCCTCTCGCGCTCCTCGTGTTGTCTGAGAAGGTCTTAAAGCAGGGTTGCATGTGAGATTTCTGCAGGCTGCCGGGAACGCTGAAAGGAAGGCTTCACTTCCCATTAAGCTGAGATGGGGCCAGGATTCTGCGTCAGTTTCACACGCCGTCATGGCTCAAGGCAGCTGCCAAGCCACTTGCGGCAAGCCAGACATGGGCCCATGACAAGGAATTGCCCCAAACTGAAAACTGAGACAAGAAACCGAGCAGACAAAAAACAAACGACATAAAGCAGGGCGACAATCTGGACGAATGAGGCATCTTGTGCACCATGTGACAGACCAGATACACAACATGCGACATGTTGGGCAGAAAAGCCGGCCCTTCTTGCGGAAGACCTTTCCGGGCTATGTTCGCAGAAAGGCCATGTACGCAAGCAAATTCACCCGCTCCATTCATTCACACTGTGCCCTGTGCATGACAGGTGCAAGATTTTGGGGGCTGTACATACAGCTAGAAAATGGCAACTCACCGCATGTTCCCTGTCTCCGCTTAGTTTTGATGATCTACTTGAATATGCAGGCTGTACCCACTTCCTGTACTCCACATATTGCCCCCTAGAAGCCCTGTGCCCCTGTTTGGATTTAGAGGACAGCGTTGCAAGATTCTCAGCGCACCTGCTCTCGCTCTTGCCTCTCTCTGAGGCGCTTTTCCTCTTGCTGCTTTGCCTGCCCAGGGACCGCTTCAAACCGCCACCATCAAGTCACAATCATCATCATCATCATCATCATCATCATCATCATCTGCATCAACAACAAAAAGAAGCAGAAATATGCAACCTCAATGTCAAAGCTTCCAAAGGTTGTGCGTTCAGTCCATCAACTTCATGATTTCTTAGGATGACTGCCTGGCTCGCAAGGATAGGATAGAGGCTGAGCATGCTCCCTCTTCCCAAAGAAATCTGCCCTACGTCCTTCCAGCCGCCACTGCCAATATCATCTCAATATTGCGTTGGCGCTCAATGCTCATACGCATGAGCCTAACCCTCAGGGATATTCATCGTGCTTAGGCCGCTGTTGGCTGAAAAGGCTGTGCCTGCTCTGCCGCTCGAAGCGACTTGGGCTTTGCAATGTCTTCACCTGAGGCTGCACGGAGGAAGTAGCTTGGGTCCCGCGGAGTATCTGCTGAGGCTGCCTAGAAGCCATCCAGACAGTCGCACTTTTGCACTTATACAATGATTTCTGCCATGGTGCTGCCTGACGTGCTAGGCTGTGTTCGCAGTCTTCGTTTCCTGTTGGGCTCGCTTAGGCTTGAAGCCTTCGCATCCTTCAAACTTATACGATTACGAGGTGCTCCGCCCTCATCTTTCGCGCCAACAGCGGCAGGCAAACGAATGCTTACGGGCTGTTGTGTGCTCAGTTCCTGCTATGGCTGCTATGGAGAAGAAAGTTACCCGCTTAGTTTAATCTTAAGACTGCGGCATGTACCTTTGCACATATCTTTTCAAGCCGGGCACCGGAAAAAAAGTGCCATAAATTTGCCAGGTCCTGAAGTCCAAGGGACGCTTCTGGCCCAGGGCCAGGCGCTCGAAGGCCTCCCGCGCGCTGTCCGGAGGCTCGCCCTCCGTGGAGCCTTTTGGTCACGGACATAGGGTGTGGAGTTCAGGAATGGGGAATAAAATGGCAGGCTTTTGGGGTAGGGCTGCTGGCGGATTCAATCAAGGAACACAGGTCCAGGTTCATACATCAATCCTGTCTCAGAGGTTCGGGGCTTCCCATGGCACGGTCCAGGAAGCCTCTGCATCACTCCCTCCCCATCTCAATGTGTCTCTCCTGCTCTGCAAAGCTGTCTTTCTCTTGGTAGGCTTGTGTGTCCCACCAACCTCCGCCCTGAAATGCCAGCTTAATCCTGTAATGCTGCATGCAAGAGACGCGCAGTGGCGGCATGTGAGGCCACTGCCTGGGCTGTGCAGAGAGGTGGCACAAACCACCGTGCCCATGCAACCCAGAACATCCGGCCCCGGACTTTGCTCAGACCCACAGCAGGAGAACAGCGAAGTTAGGAAACTTACAAGTCAGGACGGACTGCTTGCCATCTCACTACCGGCATGTCGCAGCACATGCACATGGTCCTAGTGGATATCCCGCAGGGCACATGGCTGCAATACCTGAAGGGATCTGAAGCGCGTGAAGGGTACACCAATTCTAGACAGGGTGCAGCGACATGCTTTGCAGGGACTGGAGGCACCGTGCTGCCGAATGCAGTTGTCGGTCCTGCGAAATGTACCAAGGTCAGGTGAGTCTTTAAAAAATCCTTGCTTGTTTCTGTTTAATCTAGGATTGATATAGCAGAACCCACATGAACTGGCAAATGAACGGGCAAGGAGTTCGCAGTATAACAAGTGTGGGATGTAGGGACGCCTGGTGCTATTAAGCTGGTTTGCGTTGGCCCATGTGGAAGCTGATCCTCTTCGGAGGGCTATTGGAAAGGTCAAACGTTGTGCTGGAAATGTCCCCAAACCACGCGACTCTCGAACAGAAGGAATCAAGTCGAAATGCTGGCCCACACAGCTGGCTCACATGAAATATGCCCAGAAATCCAGAGCGGACCTGCCAAACTGCAAACTCAAGAATGCATCTACGCATGTTGGCGGACAGATGCTAAAACGGATCGATGTTTTCTGGGGGAAGACCCGTCCATTAGAATCCCAGCCCAGCTCCTGGCTTGCGCATGTGCTTAGCCATCGGTGGCCTTGTGGGAGCCAGGTCCGAGTGCCGGAAGAGCTCCTGCTTCTCCGTCTGGGTCTTGGGATTTATCGAGACGTCTATTGCGCGCAGGGTCAAGGTCTCGCAAGCTGAGCTCAGAAGCACGTTTAGGGCATGGCGGGTTGGCTTAAGTTTCCTATACGGTCAGGTATCTTCCACTTCAGACGGTTCAGTAAAGGTAGGGTTGAGGGCTCAAACCTCACTTGTACAAGGTGTGCACATCGCACAATGTTGAGCCCTGATGGCATGTCTTGCATTTTCTCTCGCAAGAACTGGGGGAGTGGGCACTATTGCTCGCCCATGGTCAGAGTTACCTGGAGGAGCATGCTTGCTGCTTGGTTTGACAGGTCGAAAGGTGGGTCGGCATGCGGCGGTGCAGCCTGCTTCAGGGGACGGCAAGAGAACCTCTGCGAGCGCCTTCGGCTTGACGTCACGCGCCCACGCATGCTGCACGGGGGTGAACAAGGAGCTGCCGTCAACCTCAGAACTGCTCAGACTTTAAAAATCATACACGTTGCAGGTGGGTCATAATGCTTCGAATACTGGTGCTGGGTTGTCATTGGGAATGCGCTATCATCACTTTGCACGTCCGAGCATTTTTCCTTGTTTACTACAGGCATCGAAGGCTGCAATCTCTAATCAAACTGACGTAGCATTTAACGCCTTGAGATCAGTCAAACACTGCGCCCCCTTCCAAAGACAGACGGCTTCTAATGCGAGGCTCTGGACAGTGGACCGGATAGAGAGGTTGTTGCAGATGGGACTGCAAATTCAAGCTGTGCGGCAAGGCTGCCATGCAATGGTTGGTCAGATATGGATGCACAAATAGCTTCTGTTTGAATCTACCAACTCCCATTCCCATGCTTCTGGTACTACCGCCAAAGAGCCCAAAGAAAGAACCTCGGCCTTGGCATGCTTTGTCTGCAAAACGCTCATTTTTTCATTTCATGGGTCGAAGAAGCTGCGCCAAGAGGAAGTTCTTCTTGAACTTGCCTTGGCTCGGGGCTACAGGTCAAGTCACCAGGACACTACCGGTGGAGCTTTTGGACTCGCATTTGGGCGGCATAAAAATCCGATACTGAAACTGCTGCCCGGTTGCAGACATCCCAGGGTATCCGGGACTTGCCATCGCGGCAATGGGCATCTGCCTTGGCATGCAGCAGATCTCGTATCACAACCTCATAGCCTCCAGCTGCTGCAAGATGGAGGGCCGTCGTCCCATTCATATCCTTGACAGCCGCGTCCGCCCGCTCTTTCAACAAGAACTGCACCACACTAGCATTACCCTTCTCTGCTGCCACATACAGCGCCTGATCAGTGTCCTCTTTGAGCTGTCGCGTGGAGCTACGTATGAGTTTCACGAAGTTCGGGTCAGATCGTGCAGCCGCCACGAGAAGTGGCACCCTGCCCTTTGGATCTTGGGCATGCATATCTGCCTTCTGGGACAAGATATATGAAACCATCTCCTCCGTGCTCGCTGCCAGTGCATAATGGAGCAGGGGCTGGCGGTTTTTGATCTTCAGGTCGGACCCAGCAGCGCCAGCCTTCAGCAGTGCATCCACGGACTCCACGCTGTCACTGGACACAGCGTATTGCAAAGACACCTTGCGGTTTCGATCCTGCTGGTTCACCTCGGCCCTGTTCTTGATTAGTTCCCTGACAACATCACCAGCCCCAGTGGCAGCAGCAAAGTGCAGGGCAGCCTTTCCGCCTCTCCCCACATGATTAACCACAGCTTGGGCCTCCAGCAGATACTTTACTGTTTCGAGGTGGCCGACAGCAGCAGCACCATGCAGAGGAGCTTCTGTCAGATCCGGGCTATTCACAGCAGCCCCATTCTCAAGCAACAGGCGCACCACTGCGCTGGAGCCAGCTGCAGCAGCCAATTGCAGGGCAGGCTTTCCTTCATCATCCACACCACGGTTGGGGTCTGCCCTTGCGTTGAGCACCAGCCGAACTGTAGGCACATGATTGACTGCCACAGCTGCGTGAAGAGGCTGCGGCACATCACCTGGTCGATGCACACATGCCTCTTTCTCCAGCAGTAGCTGAACTAAATTGTCGCGCCGGGAAAGCACCGTTGAGTCCAGGACTCTGGCCAAAACGTCCAGCCTGTCCAGCCCGATAACGCTCCATTCAATCGTGCTGATCTGGTGGATCTTCGACACGAGTGGGTACGACTCAAGATCACGAAGGAGGCTCGAAGCGCGTTGCTTGAGCTCTGCATGAGCAGGTGGCACAACAAGCAGCTGCAAGGTCTCAGGAGGCGCGGTCAAAGGAGTCCACTGCGTCAGTTCTGCATTCTCGTGCAGCAATGTGACCTGAGCACAGGGCCGTCGGAAACGTCTCCGGCCTCTGACATGTCTATCGTGCAACAACCATCTGTAAACCTGGCGCTTCCCTTAGAAGCGGAGAGCCTGGATGCTATCGATACCCTTCTGCTGCGCAATCTTCATGCGCAAGGCCGGAAGTCCGGCTGGATGCGCGGCAACTTCATAGCGGCCCACCTGCGCAGGTCTCACTTCATCTTACACCTCACAGCACGGCGTGAAGCAAGGCCGTGTGCCCAGAATTGATGTCACAAGCACGTCAGGAATGCGCTGTCCCGTGCTCTGTAAAGCAAGATGCAACTTGTGCCGCCAGGTCCAGTAGGCGAGTACTAGAAGAGATTGGGATTTGCATAAGTCTGCCATGATGCCACGGTTCTCCTTTCATGCAGAAGACAAACCAAAACACATGTGGTATGATGTCCAAATTGTGGTTCCTTCTAGGCCCCTGGTATAAATACTACGAACCCAAAAACCTAAACCGCCCCCAATATTTAGGGTACCCACAAAGACATTGTGCGCCTCATGATGTCCCCAAGCCAGCCCTAGCCCTCACCACACCAGCTCCGTGGGGAGGAGTTGGTTAGATTCTCTATAAACTCTGGGAAGCCCCGATGATTCTTCATTCTAGAGCCTACTATCCAGCTGCATATGCCATCTAATTCCCTCTATCAATCTTTCCATTATAAGTCCGTTGGAAATTCCTTCTGAAATTCTGAAGGACGCCTTTCATAATTGCTTCCGATGATACTTCCGGAAATGATTCCCTTTTCCTATCCCCATCGTCTAAGCAAGCAGCGTATGACAAAGCCCACAACCCATGTGGCTATGCTAGCTGCGAAGACCTAAGCCGGCTAAGCTTGCGGGCCGCCTACTTTGGTTCAAGCTCCTGCCTCCTCGCCGGTGGTGGCAGACTCGACTCGCACTGCCCATCGCATGAGATGCCGCGCCAAACCCTGAACCTCCTTAAGAGGGTAGGGGGACGGCAAGACACCTCCTTAGCGAGGAGAAGCTTAGATAGGTACATCTCCACTTGGTTCTAAGCATGATTCGAGGCGTTACTGGGCTGCAGCTCCATTCCGTCTCTCGTCATAGGTAAGGCTCATTCTAATTTGGATGCACATCAAGCTCGTTGAGAAGCGCAAGGAACTTACGGAATGGACAAGAGATCTGGATGTTGCAGAAGATTTGGGTAGACAGGTTCTCGCAGGAAATGTCGTCTTTCACTTCAGGCTTAAAGGTACGCGTTTCCAGCCCCAGGCCGAAGCTTTTTGAGCCAAGCCCAACACATTTAGATGCGTGCAGGTCAGGGCATGTCAGGGCACGTATGCAACGCACAACTGCTCAGATCTTTGGCAGAAGCAAATCTTGAGAGAATAATGTTGCACTGGCTTTAGCGAAGAAACCTTGAATTTGTTGGGAAGACCTTGAATAATGTGTTTTGGTTTTGGGGCCCTAAAAATGTGGGACCGAATCCGGACCATCCCTTCTAAAGAAATCCCCAAGGCCTCCTGAGGCCCTCAGTACTGTAGGAGCCTTATTGAAGACGCTTAATTTCTAATTTTCCGGACCCCCTATTGTTAGGAGCGGGGGGGGGGCCTATAGAGTTTAAGGAAGGTGCAGCATTAAAAGAAAGGTTTCTTAGCAAACCGCCATGGCATAAGCAAGAGCATTCGAAATCCCGTTATATGCAGCCTACCCCCATATTCCAATTCAGACTGTACACGAAGCCATCCACGAGTCCGAAACAGAGCTCTCGCCGTTTTAGCCTTCCACGAAACCTTTGAGGCCTTCAGTATTCCGAATCCGCATACCCAGGATGATCCGTTTGATGCCCAGCCGCTGCAACACTGCTGGCGGAGCCGCGGTCAGTGCTCGCACTTCCTGCAACTGTCTCACTTGATAATCGGCTGAGGATCACGATACCGCAGCATAAAAAAGCCCGATCCTGGATGGTGAACCCTTCCCCATTGCAGAACCGCTCTGCGACCGTCATCCCATACACGCTCTTGATACCATCCAGAACCTCCGTGACCCCAGCACAGGTGGGCCTCGATTGACGCTGCTGGGCGGTTTGAGCATTCGTGGTGCGGAGGATGCCTTGCTGCAGTCAGGCTTTAGGTTTCAGGCTCTGGGTGTAGGGCTTGCGCCGTGCATGGGCAATGGGCACAGGTTAGGTGAGCCTTACTTACGGAAGGAACAAGCTTGTAGCGTGCATTGGGTCCAAACTACTTTGACAACATTTGACGGGAGACCCCTGCCAGTTCCGCCTAGATCAAAATCATAGAAGAGGACTAGCTGCCGAATTGCTGATGCTTCTCCAGCTCTACGACTCTAGTACTGGTATCCCTTGCAGACGACGACAGATTGCGAATTCTAAAGAAGAACGCATTGCTCGCGAATGTGGTGGGTGCCTGGCCCCTAGCGTAGCACCTAGAGCCACACAAGTCTGTTGTGTTGGATATCATGGTTCCAGCAGTTTGCACCACCCTCGGCTGGAGGGAGCATGAAGTATAGTCCCCCTTAAGTAGATAGAATATGGCTTTGGGTATATTATGATAGGATCCCCATGTACCCTATACATTCTATCTACTTAAGGGGGACTGAAACCCCAATATATCCTAATATATGGTCAGGCGTCTGGCGTTCCTGGCCCCCAACCCCCCTGGTGTGGTCTGGGAGGGGAGGGGCCATGAACTCCGTGACTGTCGTCGGTTTTAGCACTTTGCAATCGCAACAGTGCCAACACTCACAGGGATTGGGTGTCTGGGACGTGCAATCTTCGTGACTGTCGCCACTACTGGACTCTGACTCTGTGTACAAGATTGAAAATTTGCTGACAGTCACAGGGATGGGCTAGTTTGCCGCACGATCCTTCGGGCTGTGGTGGATGTTGGTATTTGAACGTTTCTAATATTCCACCATGAAGCTCATGTCTCCTTCTAAGACCCTCTGAAAACCTCAGAAACACTGCGCAGGCTGCATAGGAATGATGATCCATGTGAATATCTACACATTTATAGATAATCCTATTTCATCAAATGAATATCTTCTCTCATCCCCATGCCATATAAGCTTAGAAATGGCTTACGTAACTCCTCCATTTTAAAGACCCACACCCACCCACACCCACAGGAGAGAGGGGAAGACCTCAAGTTATGTCTTTTCTGTCTTTTCATCCCACCCAACGCCAACCACACCCACAGAGGGGCACAGCCACCCCCAACCACACCCACTCGGGAAGAAAAGGTCTCCCTCAACCCCCAACCACGGCCACCCACAGGGGAGGGGGAAGGAGGCCTAG